>WBNM01021050.1:38941-107289 GCA_013399055.1 Ramphastos sulfuratus
CCTGCTGCCTCCACGCATTCGCCAGCGTGATACCGTGAGACGTCCTGCCTGCATGAGAGCCTGCTGCCAAAGACAGCCAGAATCAGGTCAGAGATCGTCTCTCTTCTTTTCCAGTGCTCAGGAGCCTGGAGAAACTTTAAAGCCACTGACGGCTACCGACAGCGACCCCACAGCAATGAGCCTTGGGTGCTGTTAAGACAATACCTCTTAACGAGTGAATACCAAGCCTCTTGTAATCATTGATTGCCTTCTGCCATAAGCAGAAAGGGAGCTCCCTGCGCCCATCCAGTGGCTAAGCAGGGTAATTAACTGTAAGCGGTGTAACTGACCGCACAAACCTTCTCTTTTCCAGTTTAATTCGAGTTCTGTTAATGTATATATTTAATAGTTATTTCCAGATCCTGTTATAACCTGTATATTGTTTCCATAACGTTGCAAAGAGCCTGTTATCATTGTTATTATTATTATTAAATGGTGGTCGGGGCGGTGCGAGTTCCGATTATTTAATATTAGCAAATTATATATTAATATTTTTATAATATCGTCTCGCAGTACCTAATTACCCCTTCCCCGACAGCTTCACATCCCATCTTCTTTATAAATGCCAGTCTGAGGATATGTTTAAAAAATTTACAACAAAAGATACTAAGGTTTTCTTCTTAAAAATTAATTAACAGAAGCAGAGTTTAAAAAACAGAAGTTGAGTTTAAAATTCCTTCTTTGCAGGCATTAAGTAACGTTGGAGAAACAGTGAGATTATGCTAAGTAACATTGCCTTCAGCCTGTCACTACCTTTTTGCTCTGCTACACAAGCTGGTTTTCCAGAAGACAATATATCTAGAATGGGGATTTGAGTAACAGTGTAAGGCAAAATTACATTTGGCATGTGGATTAGGGCTCTTGCTTCCAATTCTCCTTTGATTTGCTGTAAAAAAACTAATAAGTATATGTCAGATCCTTTTCTCTTTTACAAAGGTTTGTGACAAGCATAAACCACATTCTCCTGTTGTTAGCTGAAGACTCAGCAATCAGCTGCTGTACTGTTTCCTTTATTTATTCAGCACTGCATCATCTTCAGTTGTGTCTTGATTGGTTTGACGTTGCTTTAATATTGGTAGTCCACAGAGAAGATTAGAGCATTTTCATCTGTCCTTTGAAGAATTTCTCTTAGGATTTAGAGTATGACAGGACGGCCATAGCATTCTAGAGCTGGAAGAAAATCAGTGACTGACTCATTAAATAGGACTTAGAAAACAGAAGCCAGAAACCAAGACCTGGAAAGTCACAGTCAGCTTGTGACACATACATTTTATATATAAACAATTTCATGATCTGTCTCTGCCATCTCAGCCTCCGGAACTGCTCTATCTCCACAGCAGATTGGAGGACCGGCACAGTACAGCATAGCGACTTCTGGAGAGCAGAAACCAGGCAGTATGTGGAAAGCAGAGCATTCCCTCCTCCTCCCTTGAACCAGCATCGAGAGACAGAGAGAGAGAGAGAGAGAGAGAGAGAGAGAGAGGGAGAGAGAGAGGCAGGAGAAAGGAGAGCTGCAGCCGCAGCAGGTTACTCAAATTCCCCAAGAAGCTGGCAGAGGGAGGCACTGTGTCACCTGGGCATGCCCCTGGAGTTTTCTCCAGGTAGGTCACAGGAGCAGGAACAGCAATGGTTACAACTCGGCCTCTTGCAAGCTGTTTCCAAAAGATCTGTGTAGAGGTCAGACATAAACATGCAGGTGTTCATGCACCTGGCTGTGGGGAGTGCTGGAGTCTCTCCCTTCTCATGGCAGACTGCAGGGACTACAACTGCCTCCACTGTAAGCAGGTAAATGACCTGCTCAGCCTAGTGACTGAGCTGAAGGAGGAAGTTGAAAGGCTGAGGACTATTAGGGAGTGCGAGAGGAGTTGGATTGGTGGAGTCAGACTCTACCATCCCTCAAACAGTCCCAACAGCCATGGAGAAGTCAGGGCACTGAGAACTCCCTACACTCTTGCCAGCTTCTCAAACAGGATGACTCAGAAGCTGGAGATCAGTGGAGACAAATTTCTCTCCAGTGTGGCAGGTATGGCACCCCAATAGCCACTGAACCCCCTCAGGTGCCCCTGAAGAATAGATTCACTGTTCTCGGTGAACCTGTTTTTTCCAAAAGCAATATTCTGCAATGGAAACCAACCAACAGCAGCTATGAGAGCTTGTCTAGTTTATGTCATTCGGAGAGGCTAGGAGGGAGCAAGCCTACTATCAAAACATCTGCAGTTAGGGAGAATAAACATGTGCTTGTCATTGGGATCTCACTTCCGAAGGGTGTTGAGCATCCTATATGCTGACCCGATCCACTCCTTAGGGAAGTATGCCTCCCGTGGGCCAGGGTTAAGGATGTTGTGAGAAAACTTCCTACCGTGATCCATCCAACTGACTGCTACTTGTTGATGGTTTTCAAAGGAGGTAATGATTACATTTAAACAAGAAGTTTGAGAGCAATGAAGTAAGACTTCAGAGCCCTGGTGAAGGAGTCAGGAGCACAAGTAGTATTTGCTTCTGTCCCACCATTAGCTATGCCTGATGAGGGCATGAACATGAGAAGTAAGCAGATTAATGTCTGGTATAGGATTGGTTGGGCACAATCTTGGCTGACAGGTTAGAATCTTGACCATGACAGGTTAGAATTTAATATCACTAAATTTAGAAGCAGGGTAATGAGTAAAATCTCAACCCCAGACTTCAAGAGGGCTAACTTCACCTTCTTCAAAATTCTACTTAGAGGTATCCAGTGGCCTGTGCCCAGCATTGTTCCCCAGAGATCAGTACTGGGCCCAGTTCTGTTCAATATCTTTATCAAAGACCTGGATGAGGGCATCGAGTGTACCCTCAGCAAGTTTGCTGATGATACAAGACTGGGAGTGGGGGTGGCTGACAGCCTGTCAGGTTGTGTTGCCATCCAATGAGATCTGGACAGGCTGGACAGGTTGTGTGAAGGCAAACCTCATGAAGTTCAACAAGGACAAGTGCAGGCTCCTTCATCTGGGGAGGAATAACAACAGGCACTAGTACAGGTTGGGGGCTGCTCTGCTGGAAAGCAGATCCCTGGAGAAAGATCTTGAAGTGCTGGCAGACACAAGTTCTTCAGGGGACAGCAATGTGTCCTTGTGGCCAAGAAAGCCAACATCATCCTGGGGTGCATTACGAAAAGTGTGTCCAGCAGGTCTAGGGAAGTTCTTCTTCCCCTCTACTCTGCCTGGTGAGACCACATCTGGAATACTATGTCCAGTTTGGAGTTCCTCAGTTCAAGAGAGACAGGAACCTGCTGGAGAGAGTCCAATGGAGAGTCCAATGGGGACTTGAGCATCTGCCCTACAAAGAGAGACTGAGAAACCTGGAGCTGTTTAGTCTGGAGAAGAGAAGACTAGAGGAGATCTCATCAATGTGTATAAATATCTGAGAGGTGGGTGTCAAGTGAATGGGGCCAATCTCATTTCACTGGGTGGCAGCAATAAGACAAGGAGCAATGGCTACAAATTGGATCATAGAAGGCTTTACCTCAACATGAGGAGAAAGTTCTTTACAGTGAGGGTGACAGAGCACTGGAACAGGCAGCCCAGAGAGGTTGTGGAGTCTCCTTCTCTGGAGACTTTCAAAACCAGTATGGATGCATTCCTTTGTGGACCACCCTAGGTAATCCGGCTTTTGGCAGGGAGGTTGGACTTGATTATCTTTGGGGGTCCCTTCCAACCTCTAACATTCCATGATTCTATGACTCAGAGCAGACACTGTGTTCATACCTTTGTATGCACCCAAGAGCACCTTGACCTGGCCCATCAGTGCAGTACCACCTGAATGGGATTTGGAAAATGCAACCAAGTTAGTTTTCAATTAGCTTTACTCATCTACACTGCAGAGCCTACTTCCGAACCTATTGAGATGCATTTTTTGTGTGATCAGTAGAATAATGTAGGCAATTCTAGAGTGGGATTAATTTCATCCTCACCTCATCTGAATCAAAATAGATGAGATTAATCATGCCACAAAAGTATTTTTTTCTATCTATTAAAAGTAGAGGGAAACAAAATAAATACCTCAGATGACAACATTGGAAGTTGGCTGAGATCATAGAATCATAGAATGGTTTAAGCTGGAAGGGACCTCAAAGATCATCTAGTTCCAACCCCCTGCCATAGGCAGGGACACCTCTCACTAGTACAGATCACTCAAGGCCTCATCCAGCTTGGTCTTGAACACCTCCAGGGAGGGAGCAGCCACAACCTCCCTGGGCAACATGTTCAAGTGTTTCACCACCCTCACTTCTAAAGAAAGTAAAGAACTTCTTCCTAGCATCCAGCCTAAATATCCCCTCTGCCAGTTTAAACCCATTACCCCTCACCTTGTCATGACAAGACCTTGTAAATAGTCCCTCCCCAGCCTTCCTGTAGGCCCCCTTCAGATACTGGAAGGCTACTATAAGGTCTCCNAAGACTTCCATTCTAGTTCTCTAAGGGATTAAACATAAAGTAGATTCTCAGAGTGTGCATAATGACTGAAACGTGGCCATTGCATAAACGCTGCTAGGGCTGCCATTTTCTTTAGAAGAAAGGTCTAGTTAGTGTCTTTGTGTCATGTTTTGTAGCATCCCTGTAGCCATGGTAACCAAGAGTGGAGTATTAGTTGGTTGAGATGATTCTAGCATTGCTATCCTCCTAAAGTATTTCCACACAAGATCCCTAAGCAAGGAAGAAATGGAGATAGAAGAGAGCAGGACTGTCTCGTACCACTGAAAAAGAGGGACATTTGAAGTGATTCTGTACTGTAAGATTTCTCATTCCTTCTGCTAACAGTTGATGTATAATGCACTCAGTGGTGAGCTTGCCAGTTAATCAATTCCAGGTATGCTCACTTTCACAAAACAATTGTTTTGCACTACTAAGGAATGTAATTGCTCTATTCTTATCATTTCTATTGTGCTTATAAGGATGTTTCAAACTACTGATGGCAAATCAACAAATGGTTATGGGACTGGTGTCACAGCCAGAGGTTCAGCTACTTACATCATGGGACTCACCTTGAGAAACCTGGTCTGCCCAGGGCTAATGGGGTCCATCTATCAGAGAAGGGGAAGAGCATTTTCAGTCTTAGGCTTGCCAAGCTGCTGGAGAGGGCAGAGAGAAGGGAACCTACATGTCTCTCACTCCTAACAGTTTGATGCCAGTACCAGCACAGACGCCCAGAGCTTGGTGAGTCATCATAGGAAAACATCTGAGGATAAAAGGAGTAAGAGTCATTCCATGCAGCAAGTCAGCTTCACTGGGGGCTCAACTGAAATGCCTCTATTCAAACACACATCACATGGGGAATAAACAAGAGGAATTAGAGACATGGTTACATATGATCTTCTTGGCATCATGGAAACATGGTGAGAAAGCTTCTGTGACTGAAATGTTGGGATAGAAGGACACAGGCACTTTAGGAAGAATGGGAAGGGGAGACAAGGAGCCACTGCCTCTCTCTATGTCAGTGGCTACCCAGAGTGCATAGAGCTCTACCCAGAAATGAATAAGGGGTCAGGATTAAAGGGAGGACAAAGACAGGTTATGTTATTGTGGAGCCCTGCTACAGGCCATCTGAAAAGGAAGATGAGGCTCCCTATAGACTGATAGGAGCAGACTCACATTCACAAGCCCTGGTTCTCATTAGGGATTTCAACCACTCTGATACCTATTGGAGGGACAGCACGGCAGAGTATAAGCAATTCAAGATGTTCCTGGAATGTGTTGATGAGAATGTCCTTCCCCAAATGATAGAGGACCCAGTGAGGAGAGGTGTCCTGCTGGGCCTTGTTTTCACCACCGGTGAGTCTGGTGTGAAGCTCAGGGGCAGCCTTGGCTGCAGTGACTGTGAAATGGTGGAGTTCAATACACTTAGGGCAGCGTGAAGGCTTTGAGCAATCAAATCTAGTGGAAGGTCTCTCTGTACTACAGCAGGGGAATTGGAACTAGATGACCTTTAAGTCCCTTTTCAACCCCAACCATCCCATGATTTTGTGATTATATGATATGGTGAAGCACATTTGCTTATTGTATAATGAAAAATTATTGTTTCCTAGGAGAAACTAAAGCAGGTGATTTTTTTGGAGTGACAATGTACATAATTGTTTTGAATGACATGGTGTTCCTGCTTTGGGCTGTCTTACTTGCATCTAGAAAAGAACTTATGAACTAGTTTAACCTTGTCATTTATGGTATCATCACGTATCTCTTGTTTGCTCTTCTGCTACTATACATCAGTGGAACATTGCTCTGCTCTCTTTTCCCTGAGTAATTACATACTGAAAGTAGGATAGTATATAATAGCTACTATCATGATGCCAATACAGCCTCCTGATGTCTTTTTTGTTATCTTGTTATTTATAGAGAACTTAGTCATTTTGACAAAGAAGTAAATCCCTTAAATGGTATTATCCTTTCCACACCCAGTTATTAAATCAATAGATTCTCAGTGACAATGGAGTATTGTTGATCTATGGTTGTACCTGAAGGAAGTACACTGAAAACAAACCGAGAAAAATCAGAGATGTTTCAGAAAAAAACCCACAAAGGTCAGAGAAACCTTTACATCCATTGCTTTTGATTTGCTATTTAGCAGTGTGATTCTGCAAGCAGTAGCACATTTCTATGACATAGACATCACTGTAAGGTACCTATGGGTAAGCCAGCATTGATGGATATAAATTGGTGTCATTCTTTAGATCTAGTGGATTGCAAAGTGACATCTTTGCGTACACTGTTCCTGGTTATGCTTTCTGCTTTTTTGTGCTCTAATACTGGATTTTGTTAAAGCTTCTGTGTACCGGCTGTGGTGCCAGATAGATGGATATCAAACTGTTACTCATTCTCCCCACCAATATTTCTACTATACAAATAATCTAGGTAGGACCAATCTCACTGAATTTTAGATATCCGTGTCACAGACCTCTGCCTTTGAGCCCACACTACTTCTAGGATGCATTATTGTTTGATGTACTTTAAATGTCTTCTTTGCAGTGTGATGAGTTTAACACTCATAAAGTGTTTATTTCTAACTGCAGAGAATGTGGGTTTAGGAGCTTCAGTGGGGACTTTTGCTCAGTAAACATTCACTTTTATACTGATGAAGCTGCCCCAGTGACTCATTATTTGGACTCTTTTGGACTGCATGAGGGGCTCATGTGTAGCTGTCACCAGGAGCTGGTAACTGACTACCTAGGTGGTACCAACAGGAGGAAGTGGAAGCTGCATCTAACATTGAGTCTAGTTCAGAAATTATCTAGATAGTGGCAGAAAGGAGAAAAAAAAATTAAAAATTCAGTCCATTGTTTCTGCCACCGAGACCACTTCAGGGCTTTTGCCCAGCTAGGGTACATCTATTCCAGGAAAATATTCCTGAGTACATAAACTTGATTCTCTGTACTGCTGAATTATAAAAAAATGTCTTGATACAGTTCTGCCCTGTGCTGACAGTTCTTATATAGGAGGACTCTTGAGCCAGAGGACCAAACTCTAATATGCAGTTTGCATATAGATACCCTGTTCTGGGGAATGGACAAATTTAATGATGTGGTTGCAAACCATATCGTGCCAAGTTGCCCTCAGTGTCAGAGAATATTCAATGTTTAATTTACTAGTACAGATATAGCCAGAGTGGATGAATGTATTAGTTCCTGATAAGTTTAAACTGACTGAAGCTTTCTGGAAAGACAATTTCAGCTCTTCTATACCATGGAAGAGCTCAGTATTCATTGTCATTAGAATGATAACATATTGGATTATTCTTCTCATTTGTGCATCCTTTGGCTATTACCCAAACTGCCAGTAGCTAGTTTTTCCTGTGCACATTGAGAAGAACAAGTGCATCTCAAAATGAACTCTGATTTATAAAGAAAATTGTACCCACTGTTAGTAAAGTCTGTATCAACAGAAAGAAGTAATGTTTCTCTGACCACACTGAGTTTCTCATGTGTTACAGCATGAGTTGCTGTTTCTGCCACTCCCCATCACTCTTCTGTGCAGGCTGATTTGTGAGCCTTTCATGCTTAACCCTTCGAGTTTCTGTTCATCAACAAGGGAAATATAATCCTTTGCAACTGCAAAACCTGTCAAAATTCATTACTAGTGTACCTACAAAACTGTAACCTTTGGGAGGTTATTTAAAAAAAAAAATAAAGTTTTGTAACATTTGGCACTATCCAATCGCTAAGAAGATTCAATGCCATGCTGCATATTTAAATAACATAAAAATTTCTCGAGTAGCACTCATTTGTAAGAGATGGAGGTTCTATGAGCAATTATTGGTGACCCTTTCTTGAATACACCAATCAAATTAGCATTTCTCAGGACAAAAAAAGTACATTTTTTTTCAACAACAAAAGAAAAAAGAAGTAGTCTCAGAATAGAAAACCATAATGAGTGTCAGTAGTTCTCCCAGTGGGAATTATTCATGATTATGTCAACCTTTTTCAGACAAATTCAAATTCTGAGAGAGAAAGAATAAAACCCACAGAACTAAGAGCAGAAATTTTCCAGTCCATTTCTTAAAAATAAATGTACTGTTCTGACAAGTGAGGTAAGGATTGAGAATCTGACCTAGGAGTGGTAGACAGCTCTTTCTAATATCTAATTATAGGCAATGACATATCTGCCAAGACAAAACCCCAAAGGAGATAGATGAAGCTCTTAACATTCAGTATCAAAAATTATGAACCAGTTATCTGTCTGAAATAAATTGTTTTTATTCTACTTAACAGTTTAGTTTTGTGAATTAGATTGTTGTATTTTTTTCACTCTTTTCTTGTTTGTCTTCACCCAGCTAAATTGCACAATAAAGAGAATGGAACTTAATCCTTGTTGTGAGTTCCTCTGTAATTCAGAAGGTTTCTTATAATTAGGCATTTTTTTCTTTTTCTTTTTCTTTTTTTTACATATTTCAACTGGAATGAATGCTACAAATCCGAGCATAGACTACAATTGTGCCTTCTATATTAAATGCACATAGGTTAAGATACAGACCCAGTGCCGGGAAAAAGGATTAGAACCTGTGACTCTCCTTCCAGCTTAGTGCACTAATAATAGGCTGAAGTGTGTTATTCTGTCTTTATAGTTCAATGAATCATATTTTTTATTTTTCAAAGATGAACAGCTTCAATAATCAGAGCATAAAATTCATTTCCTCACTGCAAGCAGTCTGTTAACTTGTGGAAAAGCAAGACACCAGTATGTGCTCTACCAATCCTAAAAGAGTACAAAACCAGTCTCACTTTTTTTTTTTTTTAATTTGTTCTGTGTAAAGGGAGGAGTTACCACCACTGCTTCTTCCATCTGCCTTTCATTTGCCTTTTGCTTCCATTTGTCTACTTGATTTTAAACAGAATGACCAAAGCAAGTATTCCAAAATACAAAGTAGAAGAGACAGTGGTCTTCTCTAGGCCCTGTCTTAATAAACGAGACTTAAAGGACAGGATTTTATTTGAATATTCACTTCTCATATTTAAAACCAGTTTGTAATCCTGTGTTATGTGCCATGTGTTTTGGATATCCTAGTATGAGGTGTCAAATTCTTCCCTTGCATTCTATAAGAATGTAAAGTGTGACAATGTTTATTGCCTTGCTGCCTGCTACTTTTGCTTTGCATCACTACGAATCATTTTTCTCTGACAAATATAACCCTACAAGTATTGATATTTGAGTATGATTCCATGTTTGTTATTTTAATGGTAAAATAATTTGGGTCTGGTTTCTATTATCTTGATTTAATTTTACATTAATTTAATTTTTCATTGACTGAAATTGTAAGGAGGTAGAGGATTGTTACATAAATCAGGACAACACTTTTGACTCTTCCTTCTCCCTCCTCCCACCCTTTCCCCCCAGGACATTTTGTTTGTTTGTTTGTTTGTTTTGTTAACAAAAATTGAATGCTGAGCTAGATTCCCTCCTTCCAGCTATTTCTGTAGGCAAGGTGGAGGCTTGTACTTAGAAGGGGACCAGTGTAACAGTTCTGAGCTTTGTCTCAGTTTGGAGTCACTGCTGAGATGGCAAAGATAATAAGATTACAGGATGTGATCACTAGTGTGACAGCAACTCATACAGACAAGATCAGCCTTTTCACCGCCTAGCTCTCATCCATGCTGCCGGTGGGATAACTGTAACAATACAGAGCTCAGCAAAGAGATGTAGAACACAGATGCTACATTGGACAAGTAGTTGAACTGCATGGTCACAGCTAGACATTAATACTGAATGTAGTAAGTATAAACCCAGACTATATACATATATAATGCGCAGCCACATTTGTGCCTAAACTGTAAACAACTTCTATTCAGAATATGAATATTTATCACAGTATGTTTAGTTCTCAGTCTTAACAGACATCTCTATACTATGACTGCCTAACTCCATTACGAATTTTTCCAGATTTATTTCATTTCAAGTGCCCTGAGCTTGGTCCCCAATCTTAAAAAAATAAAGTATCACAGTGATGTTGATTAGGATCATTCAAGAGTGAGAGGGAAGAAAGGTGCATCTATCACCAACCTGAAGCACCAGGAAGTCTGTTTCTTATCTCTTATCTTTGTGCTTCTCTGAGTTTGAAATGGTAGTTTTCTGCCCCTTGTAGAGATGTTGTGTGATGTAGTTCAATAATCCCTTCAGAGCTTAGTATCGCGGACATAAGAAGATAAACTAAAAGTCATACAAACAGGAAGAAAAGACAAGTGCCACATTTCTTAATGTAAATTTTGATTGTCAAAGACTCTAGATAAAACACCTCCATTTTTTCCCATTATAACAAATTTTACTGTTCTTTCCACATGTACTCTTGATTATTGTATCAGTATCTCTAAATCTGATCTCATTGTTTGACTTTCAGTTTGCAAAAAGTTTAGCACTGTATGACTTGTATTAAATGTCTCCCCCTCTCTTCTTTCTCTTCACTCAACTCTTTTTAACCTCACCACTTTCCCAAAACTGGTCAAACTTAGACATTTCTGGGCAAGATTGTCCAGTTCTCTTTATGAAGTCTGAAAGGACAGTACAATGGAGTAAGCAACTGGTTAGATTAATTTATTTAACACACATGAAATGCATTCTTCAAGTCTGAGAGCAAAGAAATTTCTTCCTCTCAGATTGATGGAATTTATTGTTCTTGATGTGGACAGAACCCAGGACCTCTGAAATATTAATTATTAAAAAACCCAAAAACGATCCGCAACCCAAACCAACCAAAAAACAACCAAACAACAAACAAAATCCCCCAAACCAACAACAAATAAACCCCACAAACAACCCCCCCAAAACAAAAACAACAACCCCCCAAACAAACAAAAAACCCCAAACCCGAAACAAACCAAAATACAAAATAACTGAGAAATGTTCCAGGTAGTCAGTACCACCCTGTCAACTTCAGTAAAACCTTCACTTTTGTTCTACCACACCTGTCAGCATAGAACAGATTGAATAGATTGATATGTTTCTAGATGGAAGACAAGAGTGGGCATTACAACTGTTCTAATATATGGGACAATAGTTAAAGATTATGAACTAATAAGGATCAGAAATTCCACTACTTGATCAGTTTCTTTCCTGTAAAATCTAACGATGTCTAACAAAGATTAGGTTTAGGCCTTGTAGCTATAGGAGTTAAAGTATTGAAGCAAATTGAGGCACAAATTCATCAATGGCCAGGCTTCATTAGTTCTTCTGTTTAGAAAGCAACTTGTTGTCTCAGTGAAGCAGGTGGTGATGGGTTAGATTGCACTACCACATTCTGCTCTACATTGACAACTACAGACCAGTTAGCCTCACCTCCAACTCTGGAAAGGTGATGAAGCAGCTCATTCTGGAGGCCATCTCTAATCACACGTAAGAAAAGAGGGTTATCAGGAGTAGCCAACATGGATTCATCAAGGGAAGATCTTGCTTGACTAATCTGATAGCTTTCTATGTTACCATGACCAAATGGGTAGACAAAGGAAGAGCAGTCAATGTCATCTACCTTGATTTCAGCAAGACTTTTGATACTGTCTCCCACAACATCCTCACAGATAAGCTCAGGAGATGTGGCATAGACAGCTGGTCTGTAAGGCGGACTGACAGCTGGCTCGGCAACAGAGTTCAGAGAGTTGTAATCAGTTGCAGAGAATCAAGTTGGAGGTCTGTGCCCAGCAGTGTTGAGGGCATTGAGTGTACCCTCAGCAAGTTTGCTGATGATACTAGACTGGGTGGGGGGGTGGATGACAGCCTGTCAGGTTGTGCTGCCATCCAATGAGATCTGGACAGGCTGGACAGGCTGGGTGAAGGCAAACCTCATGAAGTTCAATAAGGACAAGTGCAGGCTCCTCCATCTGGAACAGAGTAACAACAGGCTCCAGTACAGGTTGGGGGCTGTCCTGCTGAAAAGCAGATCCCTGGAGAAAGATCTTGGATTGCTGGTGGACACAAGTTCTCCAGGGGCCAGCAATGTGTCCTTGTGGCCAAGAGAGCCAACACCATCCTGGGGTGCATTACGAAAAGTGTGTCCAGCAGGTCTAGGGAAGTTCTTCTTCCCCTCTACTCTGCTCTGGTGAGACCACATCTGGAATACTATGTCCAGTTTGGGGTTCCTCAGTTCAAGAGATGGACCTGCTGCAAAGATTCCAATGGGGAGCCACAAGGATGACTGGGGGACTCGAGCATCTGCCGTACAAAGAGAGACTGAGAAACCTGGAGCTGTTTAGTCTGGAGAAGACTAGAGGAGATCTCATCAATGTGTATAAATATCTGAGGGGTGGGTGTCAAGTGAATGGGGCCAATCTCATTTCACTGGTTGGCAGCAATAAGACAAAGAGCAACGGCTACAAATTGGATCATAGAAGGTTTCATCTCAACATGAGGAGAAAGTTCTTTACAGTGAGGGTGACAGAGCACTGGAACAGGCTGCCCAGAAATGTTTGGAGTCTTCTTCTCTGGAGACTTTCAAAACAGGTGTGGATGCATTCCTTTGTGAACCACCCCTGGAAATCCCTTCCAACCTCTAAAGTTCTGTGACTCTGAGATTCTGTGATTGGGAAAGCCGTGAGAAGCTCAATTCTCAGAAGACTGATAATGGGTCATAATCTACCTGACAGTATTTTTAAAATATCCAACACTGATCTAAGTCTCTACTGAAAAAAATTAATAACACTGTCATTAACTTGTTCATTCTCATTGCTTATCACTTATCAATTCACGCTAGGACTATATTATGAATTTGGACTAGTAGTGAATTAAACTAATTTCCATCTGACATGATTTTTTGCTTTCTTTGATAGACTAAGCTTTCTCTTCAGAAAAAAGGAGCATAAATTTACCCACTACCATGGGATCCTTACCCATTGTGGCAACTGGAAGTCCAAGACGGGACATGAGCTACAACTACAACATTACAACTATTTATCTCAGGGAATGATTCCTGACTTCTATGGGAAATGATGCTCAGTGATGTACCCATTCTGTCCACATCTCACCTTTTTTTGAGCAGGCTGGTGTACCCTTTCTATGAAACACTTGATCCTTGTATTCTTTGAACCTAAGAGAAAACTTCCACTTACATGTTTGTGTTCGTGTGTATATGCACAGGTGTGTAGAAGGCATAGTGGCTATGCTACACCTTGCAGAGTGTGGGGGTTTTATGCCATGAAACTGATGCAAATTATGCATACCTTATGATACGGCACATGAAATATGATATTATTTGAGGGCATAAATGCTCCAGCGTGGTGCCAGATGACTTTTTGGTAGAAAGCAGTTCAATGGTTATTTCTCTGTACATTCTGGAAGCTATTCCTGCAGCAAACAGAACCCATCTCAAATCCTGTTCCAAAGTGAACTGCTTGATTTGATTCATGGTGACAGGAATAATTAACATTTCTGTGGTATGATGGAAGAGTAGGGGGCCAGTATCTGGTTTTGGCAGTGTAGGAGTATTTGTTGCCCCTTACTAAGTAAAGCAGGGACCAAATGGCATGGCATTGCTTGTATAACTTAGATCTACAAGGCAAAACAGTAATCCTATGAAAACCTCTGCTAGCATGCACCATTCCCTTCACTGTGCCTGAACACGAACTGGGAAAGTCAGCATAGCCAGGAGGATGCTTGTGAAAAATAAGAATGACTGAAGGCCAATGTTTCAACTAATGCACTGACCCAGTTTTTCTTACTAGGGTGAATACGACAAAACCCCTCCTGGTTTTAACAGCTGCTTATTCAGTATTTCAAATAAGGGAAATGAATTTTGCCTTTAAAGAATACTTAAGAAATATATGTTTTTACTCAAAATTAGTAGACATATTCAAAACAGCCAGATGTGTATACTTGCCTGTTCTCCAAATTGTTTTGAATTACAGTCCTTGAATGTTTATATTTGGATAACAATTCAAAAATGAAACCAACTTCAGTTTCCATTTAAATGCCTTTCCACTTGATTTTCCTCATTAAAAACAGAAAGTCATGCTTGGATACCTATTAATTTTTTTGAGAAAAAAGTATAAAACCTTTCAGAAGCACAATAGTTGTCATGCTATTACCCATAATCACTTTGAAGGCCAAAAGCGGCATGCAGACAACAGATGCAAGAATATGGTTTTAAAAACTTTAAATTAATTTAAAAAAAAAAAAGGAAAATAAAAGAAAGCAAGCATGGAGAGGAAGGTTTCACAAACCTAATTCCTCACAAAGAAAGATGGCACCCATTACAAACAGTTTCTGGATACATTTGTATGTCTTCAATTACAAGACTGAAAGACAATTTGCTTGTGGTTATTTCCAGCAGAGTTGTGTACATACAAGTACTTAAGGAGTTAATTTGCTCTTTCAGCACATCAACTTGTTGCTGCTGTTTACAATTTGAACAGCAAAATTTCCAGTCTCTGATGAGACTCAGGGCTTAGTTGTGCTAGATGCTCTCTGAACACAGAGCAGTATCTTTACTCCCACTTGTATAGGATATGGCAGGAATTAATGCTGCCAGGAATAAGAGCTGTTGGCTTCACATGTCAGGACAGTTGTTCTTAAAAAAAAAAAAAATTAATTCAGAAAGAGGATGTTATGGGACCATCCTAACTCTTATGTCAAATCATAGCCTTGTTCAAAACACATGACCAACTCGTTGCCTCAGGCAAAATATCCAGCTGAGTGGATTCTAATAAATCTTTAGATTCGGTTTATTATTTTTCTCCCTGAAGTTACTGTTAGTACTTGAGAGAGAAGAGGATAAAAAAAAATAAAATAAACTGAAATAAAATAGTGGCGGGGGTGGGGGGGGAAGCAAACCTGTACTTTTCAGCCTTGTTGGTAGCCTGCTGATTCTCCAGACACTGCTGTGCTCCCCTGCTTATCTTCTATTCTACTTCAGCAGTTTTAACAGGTGTGTGTGTATCATTGAGTTGGCTACTTTCCATGTGTTCTGCTTGTACTTAAGAAGGTGCTCTGCTATCTACAACATTTTGTTTCCTCTCGCAGAACTGCATTTTCCATTAAAAAACAACTTTGACCTTAGAAAGATTCCCTTAGAAAGCAACATCAAAAGAACTCTACTGGCTGGCCTTCAACCACCAAAGGATGGAAATTCACAGTTAAAGATAAAACCTGTGAAAACTGAGTTCAGCAGTGCTCTCTGTGGGTAGTCTTAGGGCAATGACAAAGTGCAAGTAGGCAGCAGAGCTTTGATTTTCAGCTATGCTGTCTAGTTTGTTTCAGTCAGCAAAGTAATATTCCTTTCATTAAATATTTAATTTGAATTTTCCATATTTAACTGCAATTTTAAAAACTTGATAAAAAATCATGTGTGCTTGGGGCCATTATGATTGCACTCTCATTTTATGCTAAATCTGCCTTTTCTCTGCCTTTCTCATTCTTTCTTTTTCCCTTGTTCTTGCTCCCTTCCTCTTTCTTCCTTTCTTTTCTTTTCCACTCTTCTTTCCTTTCTTTATTCTTTCCCTCTCTTTTTGACTTGGTATCACTTATTTCTTATCAATCTCCCTTTTTCATTACCTTCCTCCTCCTTGATTTGCTGCCTGTCACTTTTCCCAGTTAACAGGCCTTTGTACATCCAAGACTGAATTAAAGTATTTTAAAAGTGCATATTTTAGGAAGGCTTGTTCCCCTTTCTTTTCCTGTCTACTTTATTTTCTTCTTAGCTACAGTGGAGTTACCTGACCCTTAGCTCTTGATGCCAACAGTTCTTCACTACACAAGAAAAACACACAAGAAAAAGACTGGAACCCAACAGGATATTAGGGCTAACTTAATTTATTTATTAGAGCTTGAATTTCTCTCCTTATGACCTGCTAATTTGTTCTGTCTCCAATAACATCAGTAATTCACAGAAGAAAGTAGATACAAAGGTGATTTTTATTAGTCATCTGGTGAATCTATGAATGGCTGTGCCTGTCAAAGGCTCCTTTTCATTCATACTAGCAATAATTTCTTCTGCATTAAGCAGTCCATTTGTATAAGTGGAGGTCATTAGAGCTCCTATGAGAGCCTAGCGGAGTAGATTTGGATGAGTTCCAGTTGGATATGTTGCTATTCCCCTTGTCAGATGTGGAATATTATTTCTGAAAAATGTTTACAACTCTGAAGATAAAGGAAGAAGCAATGGTATTGTCACACTTTCTCCAAGGTTTTACACAACTCTAATAAATATTTACTTTATGATCTATATTTCATATTAATTAAAAAATATTTTTCCTGTAATAATCTTTCCAGAACTCTCTGTGGCAGGGCACTCCAAAATCCCTTCTCCCCCCTCTCCATCTCCAGAGGTTTGAATGGGGAAGAAGAAGGCACAAAACTGCTTTCCCCTGCTTGCGGGATAGAAGGGGGAACAGCAAAAAGTGCCCTTTTCCACATGTGTACTGACTCATGGGAGAGCCCTCACTGGAATCGGCTGGTGATTGGCTGGATTCTATGCACCCAGTATGTATTCGGCATTGGACACGTTGTCTAGGAAGATTATAGACAGAGTGAGGAAAAAAGTGCACGTGGTCCCCACTTTCGCACTGTTCTGTGCGGTTCCTCTCTAGTGCCACTCTTGCACAGTTCATTCCACTCCCTCCCTGAGGTCTGCAAGTCAGCCAAGTCCTTAGGTCCATTCGAGAGAGAGCTGCCAGTGGCACTCGGACCTGGCTTCTCTCAGACCACCACATTCTGGCTTCCTGCTGGACAGACCCTGCCTCTGTCTTTGCTGTAAACTGCTGCTGTTCATAGGAACAACAGCAGCAGTTTGGCTTTTTCCCCTGCGCTGCCAAGGCAGCACCTTTCCATGATCTTTGCCTCATGGAAGCTGTGCCTACAGACATTTTGGACTTTGTCAGGTTTTATTTGCATTGGACTTAATGCTGTATGGATCCACGACTGGATTATAACTTGCAGTTTCAGAGGCTGCCGCGAAGATTCAGCAAGGACCATCTCTAAATTCCTACTTCACCTCCATGAGTAAAATCTCCTGTTCCCTAGGCTCTCTGCTCAGTCTGATTTATCAGTGGGATAAAACTGTCTTGTAGCTTAGCCTTTTCCATTTTCTGCCCTTCCTAAATTACTAAAATTGCCCATAAGTATCCTTGTGAAGATTCCTGACCGAATTAGAACCTGTAAGAAAAATTCGCCTAGTTTTGTATATAGTTTCGGGACAGGCTTTTGGGAAAATAAAAGTAACTATATTTTTATAATTCCCGCCTCAGCCAATTATTTGCCCCAACCAAATCACTTTCAGATGTAATTCAGTGCAATGCTTGTAGGAGGATTTTGAGGGATGCTGTCTCAGGTTCTGTTACTTGGAAATCCTTTTGAGTTGGATACTGAGCATTCTAAATGGTATAAACTACCCTAGATCTCTGTCCTGGCTTAAAAGGAATCTGGAGTAACACTGCATATGATTATCTTTTTTTTGGATGTCAATGACAGTAAATTTGATTGTAGGTGTAAATGGGACCTAAACCCAAGATTTTTCCATGTGTCTGAGAGCTTCCCTGATAGTGGTGAACGAGAGATCTAAAATGAATACATTCATTCAGATTACTTTAAATAGCCTCCTGTCTTCAGTATCTAATCATACCAATGCACACATTGTTGTCCTAGAATGTTCATGTATGAAAACATTGTTATTCATATTCACCATGGTAGTTCCTAAAGACAATGTCATTTCCCAAGAGCTTGTCATCTAAGTAAATAGAACAGACACAGAATAAGGAATAACAGATACTAATACAATCATCTCATAATCCTATAAAACTATGCTTTATGGGATGTTACGGATGACTGTTACTAATTAAGGCTCTCCATATTTGACAGATAGACTGTAGCATAATACTGAGTCTTCTAATCTCAGTATTTAATTTCTCTTCCTCTGCTCCCACTGATCTCTCCTTTTTTCTACATTCTCTTTCTCAAAAAGGAATAGGAATAAACCCCACTTTTATCTGTGCTGCTGCCAAATGGAATGACTTAGCAGTCAAGGAACAATTGACTTTTGATAAGACTTAAGCTCATAAATGACTTTTAACAAGTCCTTCTTGGCTATTTGTCAGTTTCACGCTTCCTGATAGCTGTGCCCTAATATTTCCTTTGGGGATGGAACAATTGAATTAAAAAAATCTAGGTTTACTGGTGAAATCTGAAGATTTTTTTTTTTCAAATTATGGAGGAGAGAGTTTGCTGTCTAGCAAAAAGTGATTCAAACAGCCTAGTTTTAAATAAGTTTTTAACAAGGCCAAGTGTGAGGTCCTGCACCTGGGTAGGCACAATNCCCTGGAGGTGTTCAAGGCCAGGCTGGACGAGGCCTTGAGTAACCTGTGCTAGTGGGAGGTGTCCCTGCCTATGGCAGGGGGTTGGAACTAGATGATCCTTGAGGTCTCCTTCCAACCTTAACATTCTATGATTCTATGAAATGCAATGTAACAGCTTATAAAATTGCATTTAGGAGCCACCTAACTGCACAAGTGTCTGCATTCAATAGTTTCTTCACTTTACAATAAAACTTTCCTTTGGTATGCTGATATTAGCATCTGGACATGATATATTTGTTTAAATTACTTATTCTTAACTAATTATTATTAGTTAAAAATAAGCTTAAATAATAGCTAGTACCTCAATGATATTATATTAGCACTCTCCCATACAATTCCCAGATCTGTTTAAGAATTAGGAGAGGCTGAACACGATTGCCCATAGGCAGTCTGGAGTCAAGCATCTTCTTTTGGGCAATTAATTATTTTAGCTAATATTCCTATTAATACCAAACTGAATGTCAGTTATGGGCTCATCTAGTTATCTAATAGAGATATGAGCCATGTGAAATAACCTGCAGTTTCCATGCATACACAGAGGTGCATTGTTAGTGCACCTAGGTGTAACTAGACATTTAGCTTCCTTCTAAGGGTTACTACTATTCATTTTCTTGTAAGAGAAGATAATCATGGAATCAAAGAATTGTTTTGTTTGGAAAAGACCTCTAAGGTCATCAAGTTCAACTGCTGATGTAACACTATCATAGACATTAAACCATATCGTGAAGCGCCATGTCTAAATGATTTTAGAACACCTCCAGGGCCAGTGACCTAAACTCACCTAAGTGCTTGGAGCAGGTCTAACAGACAGAAAATAGGCCTGGAGTATGAAAACATCACATCAATACAGTTTTTCAAAACACAGCTGGTTGTGGAACAGCTTCTTGCTTCTGCTTAATTTCTGCATAATAGCTAAGTGGCTGTAGCAGTCATCACTGATGTGGGTTTGGGAGTTACCCGTCCCCCCACACTTTGTAAAATGACCCAGACTAGAAACTCCGCCAGCTGGAAGTTAAGAGATGAAGCTCTATTTACAGCTTAGCACAATGTACAAGCAGATATATACACTATATACAGGAATATTTCCAGAAATATACAAGGTAAAGGTAATACAGAAACACAACACCCCTCCCAGAAATCAGAGACCCCAGGAGGGGGTCCCAACCACCCTTCCACCTTCTCCCCACCCCTATACCTTACCCCAAGGTTTTTGAGGATCAACCCGCGGAGGAATTAGAAGAAAAAGTGGTTTGAGAAATCAGCAGAGAGGAGAAGTTCAGAAGCTGGTAGCCAGCCCCAGACGCTGTGCCCCAGAGAATGCCGCAAGCCCAACTGACTTATCTTTTGTTTTGAGTACTTATTCCTAAACATCTCAGCAAGCCTATGAGTGAAGTAGACATCACCATTGTTTTCCTTTCACAACCTACAGTATAGTTTTCTTCATTAAAATATTCCAATTAACTCAAACCAGCACAATCACCAAGCAAGAGACACAAGTTCTAGACCTCCTCAAGCTCATATTTCCATTCCAATACATATGTCTAGGTTTTTGTGGAGGCAATCTCTGAATTAGTCTATTGAGGAAGAGTTATTGTAAATCTATGAATGGCTGCCAGAATCCAGGAAAAAAACCCAAAACAATCAGAAAGTCAGTAGTTTGGAGGAAAATGTAACCCAGCCTAATGAGAAGCATTGAATGAGATGCTCATAACGCACCAAAGAACAAGTGCTCAGGCATGTCTTGTTCATAAATGATTGATTCTGGGAATTGTTGTGAACAGCATAATCATAAGATACACCTTTCTCTTACAACAACCCTAAGCACCAAATTCTATTCTTATGTGATCCTGTAGTTTTAATTTTCAGTGTGTTGTGGTGCTCTGATTCTGAGAAGAATTTAGTTTGGTCTTCTTGGTCAATCATCTTGGAATCTCTGTAGAGTCAACAGAGAAATGTAATTACTTATAAGGTACATTTATCTCACCTTGTAGACATTTGTTCAGAAGACTCACACCTCAGAAATGACAACTACTATTTCTAAGTGAAGTCTAGCTTAAATGTAACCATTTAAATTTTACATATTTTAAGTGATGTGAATCCCTTTCTTTGAATATGACTAAAGATGTCTGAATATATGATCTTAAAATCAGAAGAAAGGGGAAAAAAAAAGCCAAAACCTCCAAAGAGAACTCATTTGTCAAGCCTTCCGTGGTTGTTTGGAAGATATAGGCTATAAATGTGTTGGATAAGCTAATGTCTTAGTTTTCTGCAACTATGGGTATTCATTCAGGATTCCAAAATTGTTCAGATTCTTTAATTATTCAAAATCAAACAACTTAGAAGTGGAATTTCTTGTTAGATTAAGTTGCTTAAATTTCAGAAGACCTGAAGTGGTTTTGTGATCTGAAAGTTGATTTCCTAAGACTGTGTAATACCTTACATTAGTTTAGTAATATTTTAATTATTTGCAAGTACCTGTGATATTATAATTTTTATCATGTTCATTAATAACGCTTCAATTATTTAAAGGCACTCTTGGAGCACTCTAGAATATGTTAAAATGCAGCACAAAATAACAATATATTTTAACAGCAACTTGCTTCTTGTATTTTCTTACCACAAAACCAGAGAGAAAAACTTTCTAGGCCTCATATTCCTATCGCCTTGTTCTTTGCTGATATTAGAAGTTGCAGATCGTGACAACGGAACAGCTAATATGAAAAAGCCTGAAATAGGCAGTGACAATTTACTTATAGAGTAGACAGTCTGAAGTCAATTCAGAATTAGTTTCATATATCAGAGCTTAGAACTGTAAACACAGTGCTTACTTCAAAATACTGTAAATGGATATTTGATAAAATAACCAACATAGGACATTAATTAAATGATTCATTGAAATTTCTTATAATTGGTTTTGTCTTCTGCTTGTTGAGCAACAGAAAATTGCCTGTAGAAGTAGGGAAAATTAAGAGAAGCACAGCAGGATTCCCAGAGGTGGAAGCTTTTCCTCTCATTATCACTTTGCCCCATTCTTTACAATTACACTTTGTCCAATGCGTTGACATGTAGGCCTATCTGTTTTGATAGCCTTATTTCGAACTTGAGTTACTGGTGATGTTACTAGCCAATTCTCTCAAGCCCTACGGAGTGATAAGACTAATAGTAGAGAATGATGAATGAGTGAAGAGGCAAGGCTCTAGACTAATTATAATTAAAAAAAAAAAAAAAAAAAAAAAGGGTGTGAAAGGAAAGTAGTTCTTTGCCATAAGGGAAGGAAAGAAATATGAACACCTTTGGATCATGCAGCTTAGATGACTTAAGGCAATTCATAACCAACTACTAAAATAGAATATACTGTCAGCAAACAGAAGAAGTACAAGGTACAGTACTGAAAACAGGTTTGTCAATGTATATTCCACAATTTAATAGGATAATAAAATGAATATGTTAAACTGTATAGTATGTAGAAATATGGGTATGGGAGTATGCTGCTACTGTAAAGCAATCCTGAAAAGAAATGTAGGTCTCTCTTCAGCAAAATTATGTTTAGCAGGTTAACTCATTGCCTCTTCCCACTCCACCTCCCCCGCCTCACCTCCAAAGATAGAGAGGTATGAAAACAAATTAATCTGGGCTTGACATTCACAGAGTCACAGAGGAAAGGTCCCACATTTCTTTGTGGAATCACAGCATTTTTATTACCTAATGCTCCTTCAGTCATGTCATAATGCTGAGTCATCAAATGTATATAGTTCATCCACTCAGAACTAATTTGCTTTGGTGTAGATCTTCCATATCTATGCCTTTTTGTACAATCGAGGACTTAGTAAGTTTGACTTCGATGGTTATTCAGAGGTGCTCCATAGAATTTCCTGACAGTGCTGACCAAAATAAGGACTATATCCCAAATCAATTTTCATAAAAACTCTTCATGCCAGGAAACTCTGTATAGTCAGTTGTCATTTAAATGCAATAAAACATAGATGAAATCTGGTGTAGAACCTAGTATGAAAACACAAAACAGAGACAGAGGAAACTCAGATTGTGACCCTCACAACAACTCACTTTACAGAAGAAGAATTGTCTTATTTCTCTCACCAAAAGTATCACTTATCCACTTGAAGATGCTT
Organism: Ramphastos sulfuratus; assembly: GCA_013399055.1. Classification (NCBI taxonomy): domain Eukaryota; kingdom Metazoa; phylum Chordata; class Aves; order Piciformes; family Ramphastidae; genus Ramphastos; species Ramphastos sulfuratus. Next base: position 61,895 of record WBNM01021050.1, read on the forward strand.
AACAACGTTGTTTGGATAAAGTATACTTCATCTCTCATCCAAATCTGAGTTTGTAGTACTGTTGTGAGCAGGTGAAGTTTTTCCTTTTTTTTTTTTTCCAGTCTGAAAGTCAATGCACTTTACCACCAGAAAAGCAAACAAACAAGTTCTTTGTAGAATTTTTCAAAATACAGAACATGAAATAACTAGTCCTGCCTCTGTGATAAAGATACCTACTTTAAGGCTGCTAGATTTAAAGCTACAACACCTAAAAGGACATTAATGATAGAAAAAGATTTTGTATGTGTGGGGTGCACACATACTGAGAAAGCATCTCCCTTGAATACAGTGTCACTGTAGGTTTTAGTTATTAACAGTATGATGGAAATGTCAGCAGCCTGGACTAAGTCTGTGTTCAGAGAAAGAAGACAGTCCTTGATAAGTTGTCATGGTAACAGGTAATGTGGAAAAAGATTCACACAGACAAATGAAAGCAGAGTCAGGGTGTAGTTCACCTGACTCACTAGAATAATCCAGAACCATTATAGATACATAGGGTACTCCTCATCTTCAGATGTTGTATCAGAAAGAACACAAGGGATTACCAAGCATGCTGGCTCTCAGCTCTACTGTTATATCTCAAGTGCATTAGAGTATCTCATATAACAGGAAATAACCTATCTTTAGGCAAGCTAATCACTCCATCAGCCTCCTTCATTTCTTCTTTTTTACAGATCTAGGTATGTCTGTTTCTCTCTTTAAAGCTCAGATTCTCTCTTCACAGTGAATGACTCTCTGAAATGTTGTGCTTCCTCCAGCACCTGTCATTGCTTTTTAGTTGGAAGATCTTCAACTCTGTTCAGATCAAGATTCTGAACTGCTTTCCACACAGCATAATTAAACAGATAAATATGGACATTACTACCAGACAATGCTTCAAAGCTATACCTCTGACATCTTTTCAGAAATTGTTTCACCAAATTGGTGCCTTTAGAGGTGAATCTAGAGAATGAGCTACAACTCTAAGTAAATAATCCATAAGTTAATGCTTCTGTGCACCTGATGAATTTTATACATGTTTTTTGCATGCTTTCATGGTGAACTTGGGATTGAAAAATGTGTAATATACACACATTCCTTTCCTGTTCCTTTCAGTTCTTGGTACTACCCCTACTACCCCTCCTATTTTACCAGGTGTTGGTGTACTTTGTAGGCTGTTTCACTACTTAAGCACACTAACATAAATCCTATATTTCTCCAAGTCTGAAATAGGAGGAAAGTAGAACATGGATATTGCCATAATGCAAAGATTGCAGGGGAGGAAAAAAACCCAACAATTTCAGTGATAGTGAACCAAAAAGCACAAACACTCTGCAATTCTTGGCTTCTTCATTTAAAACCTGTAGTTTCAATGAGGTTTGGTTAGGGTTACAGATGAAATTCCAGCTCTGATATATTTACGTATGAGCTGCTCTAACTCTTATGATAATGTATGAATGACAGGATCCTGTCACTGTCAGCTGTTCTACATGGGGCCTTGTTATACATGGATGTGACACTACATCCATGTCTAACAATTTGTCCTGCCAGTCAAAAAGCTTGTCAAATATTGATCTGACATAAGATTCATGTATAACAGGGTTTTTGACTGACAGATGATCAACTGCCCAGAACTAAACCAAAACACCACTGTTTTTAAAAGCGTTAACACTGCCAGACAGTAATCTGGCCTTTCTGTAGCATTTACCCATACATACGGTGTCTTGTACCTTTAATTTTTTATATGTATATATAAAAATCTTTAAATTGGTAACATTATGAAGATTGGATTTAGCTTCTAAATGAAATTTAAAAAATAAGAGCTGGTGTATGTAGCCATGTTAACAAATGCTATAGAAATCCAAGCTTGGCAGCTTCAATTTTGGTGCAGAGGTGGGATATCAAAACAGCAGCAAGAAAGTGAAAAGGCTGAGGGGATTGAAGGTGATGTGTGTTAAGAAAAAACATGTTAAAGGTGAGGTTTCAGAGCCTGGGTGCTATCATTAAAAATCTCCAGAAAACAAAACAAAACAAACCACAAATATATAAAAAGACAAACAAAAAAGCCCCCCACAAAAAAAAAAAACCAAAACAAAGAAATGCCATAGGGATTTTTGAATTTATGGAAACTTGAGCAAAATAAAAGTCTCATCATTCCTGCTTGCTTATGTTTTACAATATTTATGCTATTCTAAAGAAGTTTTCTGGATTCCAGTAATTAGGAAGAGGAAGAGGAGGTGACAGAGTGTCAGCTTCACTAAGCTTTTGGCAGACCTGTGCAAAGGGCATTTTCACAGCCATGAGACATAGAGAGAATAAGAAAGAACATAAACTAGAGCGAAGAGATTAGGAATTCATCATTGAAACTGCCACAAACCCCAACTCAATCAAGATATGTCATCAGCAACAGAGAATTACTCAGGCAGCACCAGTCATTGAAAGCAACTAATGATATGGCTCAGAATCTTATTGCAGAAAAGCCATTAACAGCATGAGTATACTTTTGTGTTTATCTTTAAAAATCACTGTAGCTTATGCTGCCTGTTTAGTATTTTCAGGAAAAACACATTCAACAGAACGTGTGCCATGGAACACTCACAGAAATTTCTACTACATAGAAAAAGGGCTAGCAATCAGTTTTTCAGATAGGCACTATATACTAAAGTGCAAAGGGAAAAGGCATTAAATTAGACTAATTATGATCAGCAATTTAAGACAAATGGAAATCTTATTACTGGTGTCAATTTGCTGCGGATCAAGCTCTAAGGAATCTCACCTACTTCATACAGCAACTTCCAACTGCTTTGAATTAATCCAATAAGCCAAGGCACCCACTACAAGGATACAAAGAACCCCTTAAAAGGTAGCTTAACTGGTTGGTTAAGTCAGGTTTATGGCTCCTTTGTGGTCCTGGATTATTGCAATGCATCCAGAACATATCAAGTCTAAAACTACAGAGACAGATTTTAGACACATATAAACATGCATGCACCATTTCTCCTGTGCTTATCATCAATTTATTCAGCATCCTAAGCCACTTAATAAACATTAATTGAACCTTACAACAGCTCTACATGCAGTTTGCTTGGCAAGGTTTTATGTCTGTTTTATGCTTCAATTCACAAGCATGAGACAGTTTGATGGGTTAGTTCTGTATTTGCAATTATATTTCTGTATTATTTTCCAATTATTGTTACTACTAAAATAAATAGTTAAGTCAACAGAAGGACTGGAGAAGAGAGATGTTGTTATGGTTTGGGAGTTCCTGCCCCCCCNCAGATGTGTACAAATATGGGCAAATAGAAATGTACGTACATATATTGTATACACATACACATATATTCAAAATATCAGATTCAGCAGTGGAATGTGAAGACGCTCAGAGTCAGAAAATTATAGAACTTCAGTGCTCAGTGCAAAGTACAGTTTAAACTACTGAAAGTCATCTTTCAGCTTTACTAATAAGGCTTGGTGCTGTTAAGTTATGAGGCACTAATTCACTGATAGGAGTATGAGTTACATTTGTTTCCTTTAGCTACACATGCTCCAGGACAGGGAAAAAGTAGGAAAAACTCTGTGCCAGCATGAGGAATTTTGTGTGCTGTTTGTGTTTCGTTCAGTGCAATCCATTATTAATTCTGAACACCTCCAGCAATGTTGAAACCAGCACTTTCAACTTCAGCCTAAGCCACAGTATCTATTAAGTAAGGCCTTTGAGATCTCTATATTTGAAACCACTCTCAAATCAGAGAATCTGGCAAATCTCTCTAGCCTGTGCATATGTCTGTGAAAAGGCTTATTTTCAAAGAACAGCTTTTTTTTTTTTTTTTTTCCCTTCAGTCTGGATTGAGAGTGGCTTCAGCCTGAGTGCTGATACTTCAGAGGCTTCCAGCTACAGTCAGATGTGGCTGAGACTGAATCTGAGGTCGCAGTTTCAACAAAGAATAAAACTTTCAGTTCCTGAGATTGTTAGTTACTTTAAAATTAATTTTAAATCACAACATGCTCTGGTACAGTGTTTGGAAATGTGTAAATTTCTAGTTTTGATGTGGAGAGTAATGAGTGTAATTAAAACACATAGAAAGCTATTGTTAAAAAAAAAAAAAAACCAAAACCAAAAAACCCCACAGGAAATTAGTGTTTATTAAAAAATCTGAAGGCATTAATATGGATTGATTTATACAAGCATGATGTATTTCAAATAGAAGTAAACTTTATTGCACAACATGAACAAGTATTCTGGGATCTTTTGGCTACTATTGGCATTACCCTGATCTAGCAAGGACAGTAATTGAAATAATTTTTTTCTATGGCTTTTACATTTTCCAGATCTTGGAATAGAAACAAGTGTATTTCAGGAGGTTGTTATAGTATGATTTCATTTGGAATTTCTTCAGTTCTTCTGTACTGTGGGGTTTTCTCTTTCATTTTCTTGGGTTATAACATCTGTCAGTTCTGTTTTATGGGTTTGTTTGTCTACAGAAAATGGAAAAAGTAATGATTGTGCCAGGAGACCACTTTTTCTACCAATATCAATGTATCATTTTATGACTATGAAGAATGGTCGTTTATGACCTGCTTACAATGAAGACAATGGGCCTGATGCTAATATCAGTTACACCAATGTAAAACATAAGAAGCTTCACTGTGTTTCATCAGTGTAAATTTAAACTAAAATTTGAGGAAAAGTTTTTCAAACTCAGGGTATAAAAAAGAGTCTGTGCAAACTCAAGTATTGTTTCTAATAAATAATTTCAAATTAGTTTAGAAATCTCTATTTTGTCTCCTGTAAATGTTCGCATTTGCCGTAAGGGGAAATAACACACTCTGGGTCTTTCAGCTGCTTTAAGAACACCAGATTTCTTATGTCTCACTATGTATCCAAGCTGTGTAGTTCTCTCATGACAGCTGCACATGCTGTCTTGAGTTATTAACTCCAGTAGGAAGCCTGAGGAGCTGCTGAGTAGCTTCCTCTCCAGCAGGGTTTCTACACTGGCTTTGTTGGGCTCCTGCATGGGAAGTGGACAATTTAGAAGAAGTCATCCTCTTAATAGGGACTCTTTGGAAGCTTGACTCAGGTAACAAAAAATGGCAATACTTCTCACCCTGATTTGAGCTTTATTTGAGGAACAAAAAGAAAATAAAGTGAAGCAAAAGAAAAAAAAATATAATTGTCTTATGCTTTGTCCGCACCTGTTTACAGATTGAGTCTTTAAAAAAAAAAAAAAAAAGAAAAGAAAGTTGTCTAATGCAAAGATAGTTGTCACAAAGAGAAACTGCTGTGCAGTAGTTTATCTCTGTGACCCATGATGAGTTTTATATGAATTTTCTTTCTGCATTAGTATGTCAGTATAATGGTATATCAGTGGTACTTTCTATTATAGGCTGGGTTGATAACTTGTGAGAATAAATGACTGCTCTTGGCATACTTGGATACAAAAGTAAAGGGTGTTTACCTGAAGTGGTACACGTATTTGATATTTAAAATTTGCTTGTGGAGCAGTGTATCTGGTCAGCAAGGTGTACACCTGATTTTCACTAGATGAAGCTGAGCGATAAATGGTCTTATGAGACAACAATAAAGCTTTGGAATGATAAATAAGTCAATGAAGGAACTTATAAGGTATCCTAATTTCTTCACTACTTCTGCATTAGAATAATCACATTGAGTTAGTTTTGATAAGATCTGGATTCTTTCCCAGTGGTAGGAAATAAAAAATAGACAATTCATGTAATGGCTTCTCGGGGTATTTTGCAAGAAGTTTGTTGATGCCAAGTTGCTGAAATTTGCTGTGTCTGCTGCCAAGGCATTCCATTTCTAACCTCCTAGTTACAGGTCGCATGGCCAAAGGATCATAGCTATAGTGAGACAAGTTGTCAAAATTGCAAATATTCACAAATATGAAAATTTCCAATGGGATATGCAGTTAACACACCCCTCCCCTAGGCATTTTCTAAACACCTATTTTCCTTAGTGGAAAGACTTCTTTCATGTATTCCAAAATGTCCTTCACTCTCTCCTTTACACACTATTGTTCATGCAATCTGCTCACTTAATAGAATTTGTATGCACAATGTCAAAATAACTTATCTTCTCAATCCTTCTTTGTCTTTCTAACCTTGAACCATTTTTGACATCTGGATCTTCTGTGTAGATGCAGACAAAGTGGCTGAATGAACATTTCTGGCCATTATTTTCATCTAGATACAAACGCTTTTCCCTAAAAGATTTGTGCTGGCATTAATATTCTCACAGAATGAATCACAGAATCACAGAATGTTAGGGGCTGGAAGGGACCTCAAAAGATCATCCAATCCAACCTCCCTGCCAGAGCAGAACTCCTTTTTTTTTTTTTTTTTTAAAATCCTCCTTCTCCTCATCTCCTCCCTTTCCTCTCTATCTCCTCTTTCTCCCCATCTTCCCCCCCATCTTCCTCTTTTCATCTTCATCCTTTTCTGCTCCATCTCTTTCCTTTCAGCTCCACCTCCCCTTTTCCACCCTATCTGCTGCTTTCCCACCCTGCACCAGATTTCCCCTTTTCCCCCTAAACTCAGAGCACCTGGGTTCTGCTGGAGTCTCCTCCCACCCCAGGTGTGGCCACTTTGCCCTCTCTGCCCACTCCCCTATTTAATTCACCCTAGGAAAAGCAGAAGCCCCAAGCTTGCCCAACTGGGCAGAGGATCCTCCTCCTGTCACCAGAGGTGAGTCCCCACGGTGCACACTGGGTGAATGGGAGTGGGATCTAAAGGCCGGGGGGCCTGGTGGCCCCCCGGTTGGCTAGGAGTAGGCTCAGTGATTGTTATAACATCTTTCACAGGTGCTAGCTGTGCCTCCTTACTTAGGTTGAGCTCTTCTCTGTTTAACTGTTTCTTTTTGCTCCTTTGTAAAATTGTGAAAATGCCGGGAATGTATTTGAGAAATCATAGAATCAGAATGGTAAGGTTGGAAGGGACCTCAAAGATCATCTAGTTCCAATCCCTTGCCATAGGCAGGGACACCTCCTAGATTTAAGGAGAATCTACTTTGAGGGTACCAGAACCCTGGAGGAGGCTGTCCAGATTTGTGTTCTTAGTAATATAAATCTGAAAAGACAAATAAAAGAAGCCCAGAATAAGATATATAGAGGAAAACATAATGCAAGAATACCTGCACCTTAAAATATGATGTAAAAGACTTTTAACAATCAGACTTTGGTCATATCTTGGACAAACTTGACCTGCATATTCCATGAAATTTTGTTAGTCCTTTACTGCTAAACTGAAGGAAAATGAAACTGGCAAAATTCTAGTCTCTTTTAATGTAACCCTTCATTGTTTTCAATGGGTTAAAAATTCCAAAATGCATGTCTGTGTTACTTCCACTTTCATTTGAATCCAAAAATAGTTTTCTGTGTACTTAGAATAGTATGATAATAATGAATGGAAAACAAAAGCTCCTGTTCTAATTTATTCCTTTCCAAAGCAATGGAGAAAAGTCTAGCTTTATTGTTTTTTCCACTCCATTTTATGGGTTGCTAAGAACCTGTCTATTCAGCACTAACGAGACTTTTCTTACTACCTTGGCTTGGGACAGGTGAAGTGTTAGCCCATGGAAAGGATTCAAAGTTGAAAATGGGAGGCTGCTGAAGTCAACAGGTACTATAGATTAAGATAAATCTATCTTTAGCTCCTGAAAATGGAGAGCTTATCTATGCAATAATTTCTAATTTAATTTTATGCAGCCATCTATAGCATTTGATGGTTCCCTGACTGATTTCTTACATAAGAAAGGTTTTATAGGAGTGAAATTTTGCTATTTAATACAAGGGCTGTACTAATGAAATCTGAGTGAGTATTTGATAACAATGACCATGCTTAAAAGAAATGAGGAATGTCTTATGTTAGGAAAATGCATTGAAATTTTTTTATAGAACTTGCAAATCTAAGCTCCAGTTATATATCATGTAACATTCTGGGCAATCCTTTTCAGACTTTTAAAGGTCTCATGTTCCACTGTTGAGATATAAATGTTGTAGACATGAATATGTCAACCTGGAACCATACCAAATAGTATGATATTAATAAAATTATGTCAATTATTATAACTTACATTATTTCATGTCAGTTCTTTTGAAGAATGGGAGAGAAAGGTCAGCAATAACAGAAGCAGACAGTAAGGTTAATTCTATTAGTTTGCTAAAGGAGTTTAGAAAAGTTTTGATGATATACTTTAAGAATTATTACAAATCAATTATTCTTTTGTCCGGAAGAAAACGGTGCCTGTAATGTGATTGCTATGTCAATACTAGTCATGAATTAAGTTTGGAAGCATGTAAAAATGCAAATTTCCACTACATGCTGAGTATTCATCTTACAACTAATGAATATTCACTTGACTCTTGTAACCTAACCTAATTGCCCATAAAGCCAGATAGATAGATTATCAGTTGACCCCAAACTTTAAATTCTTAGGTGCTCCTTTGTTTGTCAATGACATGATAATACAATTATTTGTCAGTGAGGAGCATAACATGGTAAACCCCCCAAACCAACAGTTTTGGAGAATTTCCATCGTATTTTTGTCTACCTAAAGCATATAGGAGTCTTCTAAGTACCCTACAAAGTAATGCCTGCACTAGGCTTTAGCAGTATCAACAGGAAGGGAAAGGAGAAAACAAAATAACCATAAGTGAAACAGAGAAAAGTCCCTTCACTTAGGCTGAAGCCATGTTATTGCATGTTTACTTTCATTCTGTGCATAAGACAAAATCCCTAATATCAGTGGATATGTGCCTGCAAAAGAAACAAATTAAAACTGATTAAAGGTATCTTGATTTGATCTTCTGTTTTAACAGTGAGACAAAGGTCTGACACGTGAAATGCCCAAATGCTGTCAATTCTGTCTAAGAGGAATATATGAAGAATAGATTCTGCATCATAGGAAATAGCAGAAAAGCTGGGATCTGCATCAGTACTTTCTATATTTTCACATCACATGTATATTTTCTGGGGAACGATCTTAACAACCAGGATTTGGTTTTGTATGAATGAAGATTCTCTCTGGCCACATTCCCAATGACAGTAGATTGCAGCTGGAGATCAATAGAGTTGTTTCAGCCTAATGTTCCTCATGTTTGGCTTGTAGATATACAAATATACACCAACTTGATTAGAACCTGTTCTCTTGTTGTACATTTTAACTTCATGTTCTTCAGTAATAATGTTTGTGGAAATTGCTCCTAGCCTTTCCTTCAGTCTTCTTTGCTTGTTGTTTTTGAAGGGTTATTTTTTTCTGCGAAGATTCATTTCTATCTCCTGGCTCAACTCCTAGCTTGACTGAGGAGAAGGGTGGATTACAGCACAAGGAATGAACAACATAAACTGAAGTAGTCTGCAAATCCCTTTGAGAAGTTTGCTCTAACACCAAAACTTGGGAAATACAAACTACAAACCCAGTGTTCTCTTATTCATGTTTTGATCATTCTGAGAATTGACAAAATTACATTTCCATCCTGTTGTAAAAGTAAAGTTTTGGATTTAGCTTATCCTTACTATCTATATACTGGAAGTCTTTCTCTTGTTTTCTTTTACATCTTTCTTTTTTCAGTTCTACTGACACTGGTAACAGTGCAGAGAGCAAAAGGCACTTGAAATACACTTGCAAATTCTTACCCCAGTGAACAACACTGCTGCTTTGGAAGTGGTGTAATTGTCAAAAATGTTTTTCTGGCCGTTTTTACTAGAGGGACTTAACAGTAAAGCTTGTGCATGATAAAAACCAGGATGACATTGTCAAGTTGTTTTTCATGATTAGTGCTGCCGAAGCAGGGGGCTGGTTCATTTCTTCCCTAGAGGAAAGCTAAGGACTGCTGTCTTTTCCACTTTTCAAATTGGGTAGCAAAAATCTTCCAAAGCAAAGTGCTTATGTTTTACTTTTCTAAAGCAGAGTGGCTTTAGATTCCAGGCATTGCAGTGAAAATATAGTACAGATTCCATGAAGTGTTGTGAAGCAGAAGGTAGTTAAAATTTCTGGGTTTATGCCTCTTGAGCTTCACACGAATAACAATAGTAAGAGATTTAAAAAAAAAAAAAAAAGTCAAAGTAGAGAAAGTGTTCATCCATACCTGGGAGAAATGGATCAGTTCTATAGCTCCTCAGAAAGACTGTCTCATCCAGTGTTGCATTATTGGTAAGATCCCAATGCCTGCCTATCTCAGACTCTAGGAGTCTTAGTGGACTGGAAGGTCTCTGGAGGTCCTTTCCAGGCCCCACCATGCTGGGATTCAGGGACTCTGTGTACCTAGGCACCAGTGTCTGGACCACCATGCAGCTCTGTTTGAGGACAGGAGGTGCTTCTGCCCACTCTTGCTGCTCTCCTGCCTTTTCACTGCAAGCTGGCATCAGGGATGATGTCTATACCTGGGCTGTCCTGAATCAGAGACATGCTCTTCTCCACATGTGCATTCTGACTCCACACTGACACAGGTTCAAAAAGTTAAAACAATCAAATTGCTTAATTCAGTTAAGTGACACATACAACAAATCAGGGATAACCAGTGATAACTGTACTAACTGCAAGATGATCTCAGGTTAATAAATCCTGAATAACATCTGACAAAGTCAAGAGTTAAACACCTTTGCCATAGCTTCAATATAAAATAGGAATGCAGCCAAAGTTAAGTCATACATTGAAGGTGAAATTTTTACCAAGGAAGGTATCCCTTTCTTGGGTGGAGGAAAAGAAGCATGGCACATCACCCATCCTTTTGTCTTTTCCTTCCAGTTGTTGCTGCTGCTGTCCATGCTGAACCTCTGCTGGCTCCCACTGCAATCCCACTGGTGCTGGTACCAGTGTCCCTGCTGTGCTGATTCGAGGCTAATCGGAATATTTTTAATGAAAATAATTAGATTATAGGCTGTGAAAAGAAAACAATGGTGATGTCTACTTCACTCATAGGCTTGCTGAGATGTATAAGAACAAGGACAGAAACACACATAACACAGAGGGAGTCTCGGTCTCTCTGGCTGCTTGTGTCTTCTGACCTCTTTGCTGTGTAATCTCACTAACCACTCTGGGGGATTGGCCAGGGGGGTTAGAAGCAAACTCACCTTGTGCATAAGGCAAACCCTGGGGTAAGGTAGAGGGGTGGAAAGAAGGTGGAAGGGTGGTTGGGAGCCCCTCCTGGGGTCTCTGATTTCTGGGAGGGATATTGTGTTTCTGTATTACCTTTAACTTGTATATTTCTGTAAATATTCATGTCTATTGTGTATATATCTGCTTGTATATTGTGCTAAGCTGTAAATATAGCTTCATTCCTTAACTTCCAGCTGTCTGAGTCTAGTCTGGGTGATTTTACAAAGGGGGAGGGGTGTAACTCCCAAACCATCAGACCTGCACACTGCAAAATGTTCCTGTCCTGGGTTTTATACCCTATTACTGGATATCCTTGCCTCCTAGGTGATGTTTAGCATGATTTGGGTGGGTAGTTGAGTAACATAGTCACATGTTTAGTATGCACTCAATTTGGCCCATCGCCATACCATTAATTACAGTTAACTAGGCAAAGGTCTTTGCTCAGACACTATAGCCTTCAAGATCTGTTTCAAAGCTGGGTGTTTATGTTGCTTTGCTTCATCAGTTTTAGCCAAAACAGGGTTGTCTTATTTTGGCAGTTTGGCAAGCCAGCTTTGGAGATTTTCATTTAATACAAACACCTGCTGATTGAAAATTACCTTGGTCCTGAAGTGTACTAAATCACCTTGCATTTCTGTCCCATGGTAAGCTAAGCAGTTAGCCCACACCCAGCAAATCCTTGATTGCTCAACAGTTCTATACAAGACTTGCATACAAACTGCAGTTAATAACTGGCAGGAGATTATATCATCATTAAATAAAGTATTCCCCTTTCTTCCCAGTTTAAGACCTCTTCTACAAGTGGGGAAAAAAAAAAAAGCTTAAATTTGTCAGTGCAGTCAAAAGTACATATAAAAGATCATGTTGGAACTCAGAAAGAAGTAAACGGGTTTGCTTAAATCTTTAAAATTCAATTACTGCATCTGTTGCTTTAAAAAAGAAAATTTGGTAGTCTAAATAATTTGAGGATCTCTCGTTGCTGACAAGAATATTTTAAGAATCAAAATTACTAAAGACTATGGGTCAAATTTGGCTTTGGTGTAGGAGGGCATAACTTCCATTGCCTTCAAGGAAAATTGCACTAATGCAAAAATAAGTGTTCCCCTATATGTTGCTTTCCTTTCAAACTGAATAACTGGGAAATATTTTAAAAGTAGGAAAATTTTCAGATTACCTGCTGTTGATGTGGAAAAGATGCATGTAATATCCTGGTAGGTAATTTATGGAGATGTACTTGTATTTGATATGTTAGGGGTTTCAAAAAAGACACACTGACCTGCAGCTAAAATAGTCATGAATCCTTCTACTTGTAGATGACAAGATGCCTCCTGAAAATATCTCTTTTGTAGTGTCTTCACAAAGTGACACTATTGTCTCTGCAGGCAAACAAGGAAAAAGAGAAAGAAAAGACATTAAAAAAAAAAAAGAGTAGTGTTTCAAGGCCAAGCAATTCACCTTTTTCCTGATGTAGCAAAATTCACTCTGCTAAGTCTATGTAGATTTATGAATGTAAAAACTGAATTTGTAGGCAAGAATGTTAGGAGTCTGTCTTTTATTATCCAAAAGAAATTAAAGCTCCAAATAGAAGAAAAAAGATACTATTTTTACTGATTGACAATGCCAACAGGCTGTTTGATATTCAATTTGGAGCACATAACATATCACAGTATCAAAGATGACAGAGGACTCTCTCGCGCTCTCTCTCTCCAGATTGCTTCACACACCATATGAATAAATCCCACTGGTTACCTCTGCAACATATTATGTGGGAGAAAAAAAGTTAAAAATTTTACTGTTTCACCAACCTTCATTCCACCAAAGCTCCTTAGGGTTACTCTAACGAAACCCACATGATGAGCTATCAATTAAGACAGAAATTAGCTGACATCCCATTATTATGCTTCAGTAATTCCCTAGGATGTCTGACCTCGGTCTGAACAGGACATTACAACAACTAAGAGAAATGGTGCTACTAGGAATAAAAATTATTTATATTGGCCCTTTGCCATTCTTCTGCAAGTCTACTTAGAATAATTATTTCAGAATTGGGGATAAGTCAGCATACTACATGGTCAGTTTGTATGGGTAGGAAATATTGAAAGCAGCATATACTGTGCCATTTTTGCACACTTTTGTATGTTTGCAAAGCATTGGAGTCACTAATGCCTCCAATTTCATTCCTTTGAAATTGGAACTAACTCAAATATGTCAAATCAAAATAGTAGAAAAATTATAAAGTTAAGAGACAATTTCACATTTTGGCCAAAAAGCCTGCTTGGTCAGAGTATGAAAACTTTCTTACATTAGTTGACCTTTTGTGCTGTGAGTTAGGAAGCTGGACCTGATGTTATGTTGTTATTTACCACAGAAAATTTCCAAAAGGTGTCATAAATATTGTACTGCATAGAAGTCATGCATAGACCAAGGATTTTTACTTTTGTAGGAAATTTGCTTTCTTTTATTTTTTATAAAATGAAAGATTTAATCTCAAGTTGTATTCATATTATTTTGGTTGTGTATAATGTTATGGTATTGTAGTTTAAGCCCACACAGCTGGCAAGACTATACAGCTGCCTGTTCACTCTTACTTGCCTCTGGTGGAAGGAAGAGGACAAGATAAATGGAGTGGAGACAAAGAATAGGAAGGGTTTACTCACCAATTATGCTTATAGGCAAAAGACAGACCTGATTTGGAGAACCTATATCAATTCAAAGAACAAAACCACCATCAATTTACTAATTGAATCAGGGAAGGACAGTGATAAATATGAGTGGATCCTAAGTACAGCATTCCCTTGCCCCTTCCTTTTTCTGGGCCAAGGTCTGCTCCCTATTTGTCTCCCTGCACCTCTCTGCCATAGTGGGGAAAAGGAAATGATGTCAGTTCCAATTCATTCCAATGTTGTCCTTGCTATTCCTTCCCTGTGGCAAACTCCTCACAGTCCTCTCCTCTGCCAGTGTGGTGTCCTTCTCACAGGAAAGAATTTTCCATGAAATTTTCCAATTAATATGTGTTCCTTGCATGACCTCAATCTTCCCAGTGATGGATCACTTCAGCACTGGCTTCCCTCAGAGTCATGGCCTTCTTCAGGAACAGTCTCCTGCACTGCTATGGGGTCCTTCATGAGCTGCAAGTGTGATTCTGTTCCACTGTTGATCTCCATGAGCTGTAGGGGCTCAAATCTGCCATCTTACCACAACCTGTAGGAGAATTGCTTCTCTGACATGCCTTCCCTGCTCTTTCCTCTCTGACCTGGGAGTCCCTTTGTTTATCTCTCTCATCCCCCACTCCTCTCTAAATGTGGTGGGTTAAGAACTTCCCCCCTCCCAAACACTATTGACATTAACCAGATTAGCTCAGAGGGCTTGGAAGTAAGATGATGCTATATTTACAGCAAAGCAAAATTTACAAGCATATATACACAATACATTTCACAATATATTTCCAAGTATTTACAATTATATGCAAATAATAATAATATAGAAATCCAAACTCCCTCCTGGACAAAGAAACTGCCCGGAAGGGGCTCAAAGCTGCTACTCTCTTTGTCCCTCTCCTTTCCCAGACAGACACACAAAACAACTGGCAAAGCTTATGGTGGTTTCTGTTAGCTGAGATTAATGGAAAGATACTAGAGCAGAGTTAAGAGGAAGTAAAGAGATGTAACAACACAGACCAGACTGCCCAGATTATTTACATTTTGGCTCTTTATCCCTCTCAGCAAACCAGTGAATGATATAGACTTCATCATTATTTTCTTTTCACAACCAATGATCTAATTTCTCTCATTAAAATATTCTATCTAGCCTCAAACCAGCACACTGAAGCAAAAGAACCTCCAAAACAAAGGAACTGGCCCAACCTACTGTCCACTCTTAAATACACATTCCATCTGGGCTACAATTCCCAAAATACATTCTGGAGAGTTCTTTGACTGAATCACCTGGTGGTTTAAGGGAGCTTGATTGTGGTGCACCACTAATCAGTAAGCTGGGGCATTAAAGGAAAAAGAAGCAGAAGGTACCACTGTGTTTTAAGTAGATGAAACTTACTTATTTCAGATTGAGTTGACGATGAGATACATCTGCCTGAAATACACAAAACACCATGTGCTTTGTGTTTCATTTCCCTTTATTTTTCAACACTTCACAACCTCTTGTTCTGCCAAAAAGTCAACGTTAAACCTCGTTTACCACAGGAGCAAAACAAGTCTGGGCAAGCCAGAGTCCTTAGTCTCAGTGGTTCCAGGTTCTTTGTCCTCTTTCCTGTGGTTGCTTCTCCCATAGCAGAAGGAGGGAGAGCAGAAAAACATGTCTGGGCAAGCCAGGACATGTATAAGCCTATTTTGGCCTATTCAGGCCTACCACGGGAATTGGAATTTGGTACAGATGCAAGACTTTGTGGGAAGAAACTGGCTTGGTACCATCGGTCCGTACCTGCCACCTGTGATGGATGGTTCCACTGTTGAAGACCATTATCTTGGAACCAAAGAATGGAGCTGCTGTTGTAAGAGACAGATGTTTGGGCATTGCTAAGGAAACCATGGACTCAAGTGAACTTTGCTCATTATAATATCATTATAATACCAAAACACACTTCCTGGCCACAGGCTGCCTGCCTCCAAGGCAGACCACGCCTTTGGCACGCCTCCTTAGGCCCAGACCACACTTTGGTCACTCCTCCTTGAGCATGCATGGAAATCTTACATCATGAGGGGATCAAGGGATAGAGAAGGGAGTTTGGTCATTGGCAGGTGTGAAGTCAAATATAAAAGATATCTGCCTAGGAACAGGTGAGAGTTCAAGAGCACCAAGAGCTTCGGAGCCTCAAGAGCTTGAGCTCTCAACTTCCTGTCCACACTTTACTACAACAGAAGAGGTCTCTTCCAGCAACAAGAAGAAAGAAGGCTGCAACAACAAGAATAGGACCACCAGCAGGACTGGACCTGGGGACCAGAGAGACATCTTTGGGACTCTCACATTGTTGGTATCTATAGGACCTCTTCCCCTTTTCCCTCTTCAATTTTTCCCTTTCTCTTTTCACTCTTCTCTGTTTCTTATGGCCAAACAATAAAGGTGTGAGTTGCCTGTGTTTTGCACTTTGAGATCACGCTAATGACCCACCACGAGTTCACTGTTTGAACTGTGACAACCAGTACAGGCTTTTACTTCAGTTCCACAGACATCTACTGTTCTGTTTTCTCACATATATAAATAAACAAAAATAGCAATGAACACTCTCCCTTTGCCTTTTATTTTCCTTCCTAAGACAATTATCTGCAGAATTGCCTTCAGTGAATTTCATCATTTGCTTCTTTTATTCATGTGTATTATTCCCCATACCTCATCTTGAGTGGAGTCCATAAAAGAGGTCATTGTGATCCTTTGGATCTCCTCCCATTTCTTGAGTCTTATGTCACTTGCTAGTTCAGGTATTTTCAGTTTGGGTTCTGATTTCCTGTTTCAGTGACTGAGTCTAGGTGTAGTATTTATGCCACTGAATTCCCCATAAAAAAATCAATACTAGAAAAATAAATGCATTATTCCTTAATGGCAGAGAATATTTAGTCCTTTTACCTTTAAGAAAGTGAGGTGTGGAATTCTAGTCTTTTCACCTTCCTTTGCATTCAGGAGCTTAAAGCAGTCCTTCCTAAAAGAAAAAAAAACAAAGCAAAGCAGCAAACAACTCACAAGCCAACATATTAGATTTTTAAATTTACATCACTCTTCATAAATCAGACATTTAGGGTCTACTGTCAAGGACATCCACTTCATTACTCAATTTTAGGGAGACCTGACTAGGAATAGAACCATCTTCTGGATTACCTTATCATCTAATACTCTTACATGACTCAGTCAGCAATGGCAATGATTATCTTCTGTTGACGCTGTAATAGGAAATAATTTAGAGTGTATTTAGCCACAGAAAGAGAAAAAACAAGCTTGCTAAAAATAAAAGGATTTGATAAATTTGCACTTCAACTCCTCTTCCTGGGCACACCATGGGATACATAGGTCAGTGTTACATCTTTCCACCTAGGACTGGAGAGAGATAATCAACTCAGAATTGAATTCAGGGAACCTCTGGACTACCTTGTTATAAGCATGGGAATTACTGACAACAGATGTATATCTAAAAAAGTGACCATCTCTGAAGTCTTCTGGCTGACTGCAAGCTCATCAGAAGATACTCCCAGCCACTTATGATCCCTTTACAGTAGGCTTCCTTGAAGGTAAGTTGCTTACTTAGATTTCCTCTTTCAAAGAATAAAACAAGACTTTCCCCTGCAGTAATAATTAGGGTACCAGAATTGACCAGTTTGGTAGAATTGTCTAAGAGACAGTTCTGAATTGGGATTCTCTCGGTTTAGAAGGGGTTTTTTGAGCCTAAATGAAACAGACTCACATCTTTTTTTCTTCCCTTGAGGATTTTATATACAGTGAGTTTAACAACATTCCCTTCATGTCATGTCAAAGTGGTTTCAAGATCTATGGAAGCAGAAATAAAAATGTGTGAAGAGTAGTCCCATTTTGTAGACTGTCATACTTGGGGTTCTTGAGTAGCAGATTAAAAAGTTTACCACTTGTATTGTGTAAATATGGAAAGAGAGATTAAGTTTGAGGAGATTAAAAAAAAAAAAAAAAGAATTGTTACAAAGTCCTGTGATCCCAGGTGAACAAAATACTGTTAGTCTAGTCATAGACTAGCTATATCTTTTTTACCTAGCCATGTCCCTGATTCTGAGAAATGATGGAGACATTGAGCGTTTCTGTACTTGGGAAAAGGATGATTATTCTAAGAATCTCTGCTTTGCAGTTTATGGCTGCTTTGCTTTGGAGACACTGCAAGGGGAATATATGGCTGTGAAATCCAGCTGATTACATGCATAAATGTGCAAGACACAGTGAATCACCCAGCAGAAATGAACACTTCTAAGAAGCAGTTGAAGCACTGCCTTGAATTAAATGTTGAAAACAGGTCCATCGTATTGTGCCCTAAACCATCATTGCTGTTATTGCCAATAAACGGAAACAACTGTAGATATCTACGCTGTAGTGTGTCTACAGTAATAGAAGAATCTGGGTCATCATATTTGCTCAAACAGCTAATTTATAATCTATCATGTCACCGTGCAATG
Organism: Ramphastos sulfuratus; assembly: GCA_013399055.1. Lineage (NCBI taxonomy): Eukaryota > Metazoa > Chordata > Aves > Piciformes > Ramphastidae > Ramphastos > Ramphastos sulfuratus. The sequence continues at coordinate 80,165 of WBNM01021050.1, forward strand.
AAGATATCTTTATTTCTCTGGATCACTAACTGCAATAACATATGCTATGTATTTAATGTGATTGTTCACTTGAAATTCACGTCTGTTCACTGAGACATTGAAATATGCTTTTTTAAATTAAAAAAATATTAAAAATCTTCATCAGAAAATCACATGTACTAAAATTCACATAATCATTGGGATTTGCAAAAATATTTACTGTTAATCATGTACTCAAGCAAAGAATAATGTTCACAGAAAGTAAAAGCAAAGTAAACTTGTTATGCTTCTCTCTCTCCCTATTCCAATATTATTTTTTTATATTACAAGATACGGTTGATGAATTTTATGCTATAAATCTGTTGTAAACCTTCAAATTCATAAATATTTGCAACATTAGTGGCATATTGGCAAGCAGTTAAAAAACACCATCTTTTTTTAATTTTTGTCTTTTTATGTCTGTGTCCTACAGCAACTGCAAAAACAACCTTATCTAGCAGAAAAGTAGTTACACAAGGAAAGTTAAAACTATATACCTAGGAGAACAGTTTCTTCTCTTTTTGCTATAGTTTAAATAATCTCCTCAATCCATCAGAGAGGATATACAGTCCCCAGATTTGCACATACAGATTGATGCAATCTGAATTTGACACAGCTCATGAGGATATCCAAAAGTGAACTTCAGCAATGTTTAATTGCTTTCTGCTCCTGGGACTTCTAAACTTTTAGTTTTGGATAATTCCAAAGAGACTGATGGCTGTTGTAAAAGTGGCAACTTGCTCATAACCTCATGATGGAGGGTTAATCAACAGAGTTTACAAGGACACTATAGTAATCTAAATGTAGTTATTGGAGTGGACTGGGATATGTGGCAATGGGATACTTAGTCTGCACATGATGCACCTGTTTAGATCTTGTCACAGCTTCCATTTCTTCACTAATTTATTTTTTGTGCCAAATAGAAATTAGAATTTGAAATTCTTACTATGGTAGTGAATTATGGTAGATTTGAAGTTTGGGTCTGCTGCATAGGTCTCAAGCCGCTAGGGCATTGGAATCAGCTCAGGGGAACATCTAGGCCTAAAAATTCGGAAGAACTCTCAGTTCCCTAACATACATATAGACTGTAAATTTCTCCACAGTGCATGATGAACCCCAACCTGAGCCTGTAACCCAAAACCCAAATATCCTAAATCCAAACTACAGATCTTCCCACATAAGGTTTAAAGTTAGTCATAGAGATTGTTTTAGACCATTTCATTACTTATATAATGTTATGGCAAAAGGTAGTAGTACAGTAACGTCTGCAGTTGTGGTCATACCAGTGAGGGTCTACTGCCATTTGACTGATGTTGCTGCTGCATATACACGAGACTCACAAACAAGGTTCAAGAGGGTTGCTGAGGCAATGACAATGGCTTATTTAGGCCAGTGTCACTAACATAGTATAGTCCCAATGAACTATACCTATCCTTTCCAACTTTCCATTAAAAGCTTCCATAGTATTATTTTCACAGATCAGATAGTAGAACGTTTATTACATTTTACAGTATCTTCAGCTCCTTTTAGTAATTTGAACTGATATCATCAACACTACACTTTGTAACACACAGCAGCTGTGGAAACAAAAGCACATCTTTGAATCTGTCCAGTACAATTAGTTTTGCACAATAGTGTTTTCAGGAAAACACAGTAAGCGACAAACAGAAATATATGCTCATTATTCTAATCCAATTACCTTTCGGCAGCTGGAATAGTGACTGTTTATGTCACTGATTTCTAGATTTTAACTTTATTTTAAATTTGGTAAAAACCACAAGTCTTCCTTAATCACAGGTGGGTTTTGCTTCAGGACACATGATAGCCAGAAGTTATAACAGAAGTGTTTGAAAGTTTTGCATGCTATCTAACAGGGTTGGCTGAGTCATTGGTAAAATAACAAGATGCACCTTCTACTTCTAAAACAGCAGAATGCCTTCAGTTTATATCAATATTACAAAAATTACCTGCAGCAGACTAGCTTTTCCTAAGAAAAGTAGATAACCCTTTTCCATTCTGAATACTCTTTTTCACGTTGTATATTTACCTCAGGAGTAACTGAAATAAAGTGACTATCTAAATGCACATAGGTTTAGATAAAACACCACTATAAAAATTCACATTTACAGAAACTATCATGACTGTGCTAGAAAATAATTCAGATCTGTAATGCTGCAATAGCATTATTTAGTTATGAAATAGAAAGCAAACATATGTATATTCATATACAAACATGAAACGCAATCTATTATATGTATATGTAGTGTAATTGCTTCTGTGCTACCACAGAATCATAGAATCACAGAACTTTGGAGGTTGGAAGGGACCTCAAAAGATCATCTAGTCCAACCCCCGTGACAGAGCAGGTCACACAGGAATGTGGGTTTTGAACATCTCCAGAGAAGGAGACTCCACCACTTCTCCAGGCAGCTGGTTCCAGTGTTTTGTCACCCTCACAATGATAAAGGTTTTCCTTATGTTCACATGGACTCTTCTATGCTCCAGCTTGCACCCATTGTCCCTAGTTCTATCACTGGGTATCACTGAGAAGAATCTGGTTCTGTCCTCCTGGCACTCATCCTTCACATATTTATAAACATTAATGAGGTCACTTCTTAGTCTTCTTCTCTCAAAGCTAAAGAGATCCAGCTCCCTCAGCCTTTCCTCATAAAAGAGATGTTCCACTCCCTTAATCATCTTTGCAGCTCTGTGATGGACTCTGAACTATAAAAGCTCAGAATTGTGAATCTCAAAACTGTTGAGAATTATAAACTTCAATGAATGTCACTTCTTCTAAACCATTGATAGGAAACAGAAGACCCTGAATTATTTACTTTTTTTTAGCTTCTAATATCTCTCAGTTAATATTGTGAAATGAGTAATGTTTTGAAATATCTCCATTCATTGACTTAAATCCACTACCTCTTCCACCATTTTCACTCCAGTCATGAGTAGAAGGTCATGAGCCAAATAAACAGTAAGAGAACTCTATGTTATTGCAAACGGTTCCCATAATTCTGCTTCACATTGTATAGAAGAGAGTTCTTTGTATCTCAAGACAGGAGAATGGATTTAGTTATTGTACATCAAGATGAATCACATCATAAAATCTGCAAACTGAAAGTGCAATGCTTAAAAGGGTCTAGGTCTTTTTTACTGTGGGAAATTTATCCCAGGGTGAATTTATATTTAGCATAAATATAAATACTTATCTTTAGATGCAGAGTCAAAACATCTCTCAGTATCTCAAATTGCCTGCCTATCAGTATGCTGCTGTCACAAAGTTTATTTCTTGAATTTGCCTCTCTCTTTATATATTCATTGCTTTAGTCTGTGATGCTTTTCTTCTGAAAACACAAGATAAACACCTTTGATCAAGAATTTAAACAAAGCAAACAACCTTCTCCACTGAGAAACTATCCTTAACATAGAAACTAGAAAATAAAGAGTATATTTTTTACGCATTGCACAAAAATTTAATTATTAAAAATGGCATGGTTTGCATGTGAAAGTCCAGTTTTGCTTTGCACTGTGTGCTGAGCTGCACAGCAGACAAAAGAAAACACCACTAATCATAGTAGTGATTAGAAAGCTATATAGAATTATGTGGCAGGTGATGACATCATTACATTATATCTGAGGTTACTGGATTGATACTTTTGCTTTATTTTAAAGAAACATTGCAAATATCTCTTGTTTTAATTCAATATTTCATAAGTGAAGTTCAGGACAGAGCAACTCTGCTTGAAACCAATGCACTAATGAAGTGCTCAGAGCATAGGGTGTTTGCAGGCTTCTGCAGGTCATCAGTGCAAAAGGAAAATTTTAACTCAGAATTACAGAATCACAGAATGCTGAGTTGGAAGAGATCGCAAGGATCATCTGTCCAACCTTTCTAAGTAACTGTATAGTTTAAATGAGATGGTCCAGGACCCTGTCAAGCTGAGTCTTAAAATTGACCGTTGTGAGGGAATCCACTTCTACTTTTGGGAGAGTATTCCAGTGTCTAACTGTTCTCATTGTGAAAAAGTTTCCCTGGCCTGCTCTTACGGCTCTTGAGGAGGTGCCACAGTCAGATGTCCTGTGGACACTCTGGCAGTGCCCCCAGACACATGAGCCTTTTGACCTCTCATTTGAGAGCTGCTGGCTTCTGTTGCTTCTCTCTGTTCTTTTTTGTGTTACTCTGTGTTATAGAATTATTACATGTAAGTTATTGATACTAATGACACCAAGCTGGGGGCAGATGTTGGTGGGTTGGAGGGCAGAAGGGCTCTGCAGTGGGACCTCGAGTGCCTGGACAGATGCGCAGAGTCCAATGGGATGGCCTTCAACAAATCCAAGTGCTGGGTGCTGCACTTTGGCCACAACAACCCCATGCAGAGCTACAGGCTGGGATCAGAGTGGCTGGAGAGCNAATAATAAATATTATTTATTAATAACAACCTTATTTCCTTAACTTCTTTACAGGGTCTCTTGTGTTTAGTTGTGCAGATAGATTATAGAATATGTACAGTGCATAGGGCAGTACCAAACAATTTCAAACAATTTAGCAAAACTAGCAAAATACAAACAGTAAGCTTTTGGAGATTCTTGAGGTGCAATATGCCACTCGCCCTCTAGGGGGACTGGAGAGGCTCCTTTCTGCTGAAGCAGAAGGTACAATTACAGAATAAACAGAACCAAAGCAAAGAGCTTTAATTACAAAAACACTTTCTAGAATATTTACTCACAAATTAGTATCTCCAGATTTCCAGGGCTGCATTATAGTCCAAACAGCACCAAAACAGTTGGAAGAGTGCTGGTATGGTAACCAGCAAAAGCTTTTAGAGTTTTCTCAGGACTCTGGCAGGGTGCTGGCACTTGCATGGTCTTCTCTCCTGGTCTTGATCCACTCTTGAGCAGATGATTATGCTTCCCGGGCTCTGGGCTCAGCGCAGAGTTTTGCAGGTGTGCAGGCAGACACAATGTCTTGCAGCTTGGCAAAATGCTATGAGATCTATGTAAGCAAGCTTTCAAACTAGGAGCAGCTTACTCACTTTCAATAGCTGTAACTGCTAGTTGCAGTAATGTAGCTTGCTCAAGAGTCCTTGGCTCTCCCAGTCTTACCCCTTCTGCATGATCTAGGCTTTATTTACCTGCCAGCAGGGTTGTTCATGTTACTGTTGGCCATGGTATTGGGCAGCTTTTGGCAATGACTCTTGCCTACAGCATGAAGAGCACTTATGCTTCTCCTTGGTAAACTGAGGCATGGCAAAGTTTCCAGGTAGACAAGCTTGAAGCATCAAAGCTTGGTATAGCAACAAGTCTGGTCTTGAAGAAGCAAGCAAAGTTGTTTACAACTTTGCTTATATTTATCAATTGCTTAAGTCTTAATTGCTCTAATGGACAACTGAGATTAACCAATCAGAATAGCACTTTGCCAGAACTAACCAGATTATGTGAAGCCATGGCCTTGTTTTACCCAAATTTGGGAAAACATAGGCCTTGCACAAGACAGGCACAAGGTTTGTACTTTGTACTTTACAAACAGGAGCAAAACAAGTCTGCGAGCCAGGGTCCTTAGACTCAGTGGCTCCTTCTCCTTTATCCTTTTTGCCATGTCTCTCCCCACTCCAGAAGAGGGATGGGAGCAGGGTACCGCGCCTGGACTCAAAGTGGACCTGTTTTGGCCTACCACCACACTCTGTCTCTGGGAACCTTCCATCCACCTTAAACTAGTGCACAGCCACAGAACTTGCTGTTAAATGATTGCCTCTTTACCCAGAGAGTCACTGTCTAGAAACACCACCAAATGATAGAGAGTTGGGAAATATTTTGCTACTATGATACCACCAGAGAACTACAAAAAACTTCACTGTCACACGCTCCATGTTCATTCATTCTTAGTTTTGCTTATTAAATAACTAATTGCCAAAAAGTGCAATGGTTTTGCATTTAAAACACATGCTTGAAGATACTTCCAGAAAGTATCATATTTTGCTGTATTTGCTATTCTTTGAAAAATGGGGTTCTATGTTTCCCAGATATTTCATTCAGTAGACTTTTATAGGTAATTTCTTCACTAGTCTGGACAAGTCTGCTTTTTTTATTGCCAGTTAAAATTTACAGCAACAGGTCTGCTGTATTTTTCCACTTGCACTCAGTGGACCACATCATGTCCTGATTACACTCTTCTGACCCCAAGAATTTTGTTTCTGTAACACAACAGATGATGTGATACAAAAATCTGCAGAGTTATATGCAATTTGAGTCTACCTGTTATGACTTACAGTGTCATCATTTTTGTAATTATATCTTGATTTTTTGGTCAAGGAGTATAATTGTCTTCATTGACTTCCTGTCTCTCATTTGGATTTGTCTGTTCTGTCTTCCTTCTGGTTGCTTGCATACGATTTATCTGGCATAAAAATTCTACTCGGTTCTTTTCATGGAATAGCCTACTTTTAGTCAGACCTCATTCAAAGGTTCTGCAGAACTTTAGTCAGCTTTCAATTTCCTATTACTATATGTCTACATAAGAAAAATCATTGTATTAAAAGAATCTATAAATCAGTGAAACATTTGAGGAAAAAGACAGCTCACTACACTGGCAAAAGTTCAACTATTTGAAAAAGTGTTCTTTTCTTATTCACAAATGTTTAAAAATGAGTGTATAGCATACAAATCTTCACTTCAAAACAGTATTTCAAGCAGTTGTTGATTATTAACTTCTTAATTTTTAACCACTGTCATTTCAAATATTGAATTGGCCATGAATGATTCACCGTAAGCCATGCTGACTTTCAACACTACTGTTCTGCAAACAATCAATCTTGTGATCAGGATTACTCTACTTATGAGCTAGAAGGCATTTGTATGCATAGTACTTCAAGTATGTATGAGTATGTAAGCAGATATATTGTGCTTAGTAATATTAATAAGATTTTCTTTATATTGTATATGGATTTGAGGCATTATTCTTCACAAATGACAAGGTATTCTCCGTGGTATGCTCAGTTTCTGTCTGTGAGCAGAGGATGTTTGTGTTTTACGTGCAGTTCAATGGCTTGATCTTCCAAATAAGTAGTATGCATGCATAGAGATTTACTAAGAGAATGACTCACATGAAATTGCTCACGTGTAAGTGTTTGCAGCAGGAAAAATTTATAAGAAAGACTAAAGCAGTGTAAAATGGTCTGTTTCAATAATGAAAACAAAACTAAAAGCAAGTACAAACTGGCTTTAGTACTGTGGATTCAACTGTCTTAAAATTCCTTACGGGTAAGACTGCTTCTTAGCGTTTGACATGCACTATCTGCTCTACTGAGACAGTGTTATCCTGTTCTTTGTGCTAGCTGACAAATCTAACCTCTACTGGTACTTTTTCTGTTATGTGGTATTAACTGTATTTCTATACACTTTTCACATATACCAAAACTCATCTTGTATACCTTTGTATGGTACTAGAAAACAAATGTTCACTGGAGGCAGCAGGAGATGGTGTGTTGTAACATTCCCATACATTCATACATTCTCCCTGCTTCTCTTGCCTTTTTTTTTTTTTTAATTAAAATTCAGTTGAAACTGTTTTCAACTAAAAAATATAACCTTATGAAAGTTGTTCATTATTCCTGAGCAAAGTAGAAAAGTATGAATATGGTAAAAACTATCCAAAATGAAAGATAAAAATATACTGTTTGAAATTATGGAGCAGAATGTCTCCTTTGCATAGCGAATATAGTTTCCTCATACTCTGTATATTTAATATCTATAACCATGATGATATATTTACTTTTCACATAGGATCTTGTCTTTTTTACTCCTTTTGCAGAAATGAGTTAGCATCTAAGTATAGTGCTCATATTTTTAAATACAGCTTCTTTCTCAAAGCATTACACTGAAACAACACAGTTGAAAAATTAATTACTCCTTATAGTAAATCACGGTAAATATATATGAAAATATATAAATGAGTTTATGCATCTTAAGAATATTTATAATACTATGTATGTCTTCTATGAGGCTTTACACAAGATCTGTTTTAACGTTTCGTTTGTGAATGCCTCAGTATTCTGCATAATATTTGTAATTGTACCATGTAAAAGCTAGCAGACATCAAGAATCAAGAAAGCATACAACCTTGAAGGGAGGCCTCTGAAACTTCTAAATTCAAAGGTGCTTTCTGATGATGTCATTTAGAGCCTAGCTGGAGAACTGACATAGGAGGAAAAAAGAGACATTGAAAATACAACCTTTGCAACCAGCAAAGATATCCTTTGCCAAATTATTTCTTAGGAAAAGTGTTCATCTTTCAAAATAAGTTATAGGTGCTGTCCTCCTGGAGTATCTAAAGAAATTTTTGTCAGTGTCTATCTTGTGTAGTCTTCCAGAACTTACTTGCTCTCTGTCTAGCCCTTTTGCAGACCAAAGTACCCCGAGAATACTGTCAGACACAGATCTAGAAGAGATGTTCAATCTGCAGCCTTCCTATCCCTTGTTGCGTGCTTATGCTCCATCTTTTCTCACAAATCTTAGCTTAACCATAAAGTACAAGTCTCAAAAACCAATGCTGTCTGAACCAGCATTTTAAAGACAAGGGTTTCCTTGGACTGTGAGTACTAGTTTAGTCATCTGCATCTAAATTAATTCACTTAACAGGGCCAGAATGTGAGCTGAACATTGTTTACCTCACTGAGAGGCAGTTAAATCTGGGATCCCTCAGTGAGTAAATTGTCACTGCTTATCCTTTTCTGCATTGACATTTCATTAACATCTAGTTTTAAATAGCTCGTATTAGGGATTCTTAAAGACCCATTCTCCTTTTTCCTCTGTTTCTAGCTAAATTTAATGACAGCAGTTTGGTAGTTAACATATAATATAGTATAACACAAAATTTAAAATCTGTATGAACCAGACGCTAATTGCAAGTAGATAGAGATACCCAGCATGCAGTCCTGGGACAATGCAGGAGTGGGCACAGTGTTTCCTGTGAGAAATAAGAATGACTGCTGTCAGATGTTAGTAAGTCTATTAGCTTTGGTTTTGCCATATCCTGGGGCTCAGTTGTTTCAGCTGACTCCAGCTGTGTACCACAGCATGTGGAGTGTCATGTTCTGGTTTCAACAGATTCTTACTTTGACCTCTGGATGCTTTTCTGCCTCAAGTGTCCTTTCTTGCAGTATTCTGGATTCTTAATAATCTCTTCAAGTCTCAGAAGACCATCTGCAGTCCATGAGTTTGTCTTATCTGTGTAACACTCTTTGCTAAACAAATTCTAATTGCTGGTTGAGAGTTAAATCTGAGTCTTATATTAATTTCTCCTTTAGGCTGTTTTTGTTCCAGATTCCAATCATGATCTGATATTATCAAGGATTCGGTTTGTCCCTGAATTGCTACATTAGCTCTTCACACATGAGCACATCAATGTTTTCAGTGTTTTGTGCTCTCTGCTTAGAAATGCATTGCTGATGTGTTTCATTTTTATGTAATGAGCAACACTTCTGAAATCTCTGTATTATATCACTTCAGTTAGCTTTCTCTGCCTGAGCCTCATCTACCTGAATTAACTGCAAAATACTACAAACATTAAGTGCTTCAAGACCAGCTGTTACCAGCAAATTTCCTATATCTTCTTTTTTTGAGGGTAATGATGGCTTACAGACACAAAATGAATCATTACTTTTTAAACCTTTCTGTTTTTCACTCTCCAGTAATGTCACGGTTCTAACCTAGCTTTTAAGTGCTCCATCAGAGAGCAAGTTGATCTCAGAGATCTGTTGTTTTTATGCTACTTATAAATTGACCTTCTTATCAGTAAAGTCTCCAGGGTCCTTGTTCCTTAACAATCCAGACCTGAAACCTTGTGCAATTGCAGTGTAGTTCCCTTTTGTTCTGCAACATTAAATTTCTCTTGTATGAAAAATGGGTGGGAAGAGAGGTGGATGTGCTAGGATGCTCTAATGCCTCCCTACCCAATGCATAGTCTTGCTGTGAGACCCTGTGAAATGTAACTGGTATTATCTAGTGGTTCTGATTAAGTCATGTCTTCAAACATTAAAAATACAGCATTAAAATGCAAACATGGCACTTCCTTCATAATATCATATCTGCAATAAGCCTACAGACGCTTTACTTCTTCAGCTCCCTGAAGTCTGTATTATTTCCTCTTTTTTTTTTTTTTTCCATATACGAAGGAGATACTGAATTTACCTTTTATAGGAATTTTTTTTTCCTCTGGGGATGCTTTCCTGACTGACTAATTTGGGTAATGTTGAGCTGCTGCTATCCTGCTACCCTTCAGCAACCATTTAAACAGTTGGTGGTGGTTTGCTTTGTTCTTTTTATTGCCATGAGGTAAATACCTGTTTCATTTGAGTTCCTTCTTTCTTAGAATAAAGACAAAATCTTACGTCTTTCATCTGCTAATTTTCTATTTCTCCTTTAAATAACCTTTCCTTTTCTGGACATGAATCTTGCCTAGTGTAAAACATAAGATTTTTTTTGGCCCAAGTTTGTTTTTCTCTATTCTCAAACTGGTCCACCCTGTCAGTGAACTGCAGATGGAAGAGGTCAGTCCTTTCAGGCTAGAGTTTGTATTCAGTGTGTTATGAAGTTATCTTCTACACAATAAAGTTCTTCTTTCCCCTCTTTTTCACGTTACCTAAGTAATTAAACTTATCCATTGCTCTAACATTCAACAGTCTCAAGAGTTCTTCTGGTAATGGCTTGCACTTGTCAATCTCTGCTTTAAGTGGCAGATAGCCATTGCTGTTCCAGAATTAGATGATCTTGTAAAAGTTTTGCTCTCTGAATTAGTTTGGAATTGAAAGTTTCAGAAGTTTTGGGTAGTAGGTAAAGGTTATAACTCTTCTGTCTGGGATATCTGTGCTAGGGAGTAAGGTAAAAGTTGATAAATTGCCTGCTTCAATTTGTATTAATATCCATAAGACACCATTCATGTCCCATTCATATCCCACTTATATCTCTTCATTTCCCATATTGTCAAGTATTAGATGCGATTATTTCCATGTCATCCTCCCACAGTAACACAGACTGAGTTATATTTGTTAACCTAAAAAGCACAGAAAGCGCAGATTTCTGTGGTGTTGGGGTATTTTTATCAGAAATGATGCAGTCTTTGGAGCACATAGGATGCATAGCTGAATAGTCTACTTCAAAGAATAGAAAGGTTTAGGTCCAAGAAGTATGAGCCTAGAGACAGAACTTGGCTGCAATAGCCAACCACTTTTTTATGAATATTAGGTTGGTGATTTGTAATTAGCTTTGCACTCTACTAACTGTGAAAGTCAGATTCATCTGTAAACTCTATTTCTGTACTAGATAACCTAGTTAGATTGTTTCTCTAGTGTATGTAAAGAAAGATTCAATTTATCTCATTCTAATGTAAAGACGTAAATTTGTTGTGATGAACTGCACCTAAAAGTTCTATTTTTCATCACTGCCTAGAAGAGTGTAGATAGTTAGGTAAGTGTCTTGTACGGGGAGAAACCTTTCTGCTTCACTTGTGATTAATAAACAGAGCCAAAATCTTTGTCATGATTTGCCAGAAATGGGAATTTAGTTTTGAAAGGACCAAGGAGAGTAGTCATCCCCATTCCTGTAATCTAGTGCAGGATAGCTAGAGTTATGAGTGATGTTTCCCTCATTTAAGGAGCCACCTGGCATGCTATGAAGAATGGCAGAAGTGAGGAAGAAATGGTCTTATGATAAAATCATTGAGAACATCCTCAAGGAATATCTATTATGGCTACAATGTATATCCTGTGTAAATGTCTTAGATGCCTTGAAGCAATTCCATCAAAGTTTTTCATTTGTATATTTTTACTTTCATTTTCTTCTCGCTAGTGATTCTCTGTTGTGACTTTTAATGCCTTGGGGATGGATGAGATCTCATTCAGGTGTGTGTTCAGATGGAGCCTTACACCACAAAGCCTCAAGCTTCAGATGTAATGCAAACATATTAATAATTAATAATGTGCAAATTCCTCTTGTGCACAGGGGTATCCTGGAAGCACAGGTTCCACTGTAGACCTGTGCCTAAACTGCATGCCTAAGACCTTAATTAATAACAATAATAATGAACAAGTCACAGTGTGCTTTGTAGCTCATCATGCAATTTTAAAAACCAACTGATGAAGCTGGGGAGAAGCTTCACTCTAGATCTGAAAAAGGTATTTTGGAGTATTGAGGTGCATTGTGGGAAAAATAATGGTGTGCAACTGAATTATTAGGTGATACAGCTGAAGGAAGACTACATTTTTAGCAGAACCTTAGCAAAATGGCCACCTGGGTTGTTCAGGATGTCCTCATACTTCACGGAGGCACAGAATATTTTAAGTTGGAAAAGACCATTGTAGATCCTCTAGTCAAACTTCCTTCTTAAAGCAATGCTGGTTTTGTAATTTGATCAGGTTGCTCAGGACCTGAAGCTCAAGACAGACATTTCACAGCCTCCCTGGGCAACTTATTTCACTTCAGTGCTTAAGCATTGCTGCAAAGAAATTTGCTTTTCTCTTGTGTTTAGTTAGAACTTGGTTACTTCAGCTGATGAACATGACCTCTTTTTCTTCATGATACAGAATCACAGAATATATTCAGTTGGAAGAGACCTCAAAGATCATCCAGTCCAACTCTCAACCCAGTACTGAAGGGTCAACATTAAAGCAGTGCTTTGTGCCAGGTCCACACTCTGCTTAAACACCACTCCACTACTGCCCTGGACAGACCATTCCAATGTTTGATAACCCTCTTTGTGAAGAAGTATTTCCTAACATCCAGCCTGAACCATTCCAATGTTTCATAACCCTCTTTGTGAAGAAGTATTTCCTAACATTCAGCCTGAACCTTCCCTGGTGCAGCTTGAAATCATTTCCTCTAGTTCTGTCATTTGACACCATGGAGAAGAGGATGACTTCCTCCTCACTCCAACTTCCCTGTAGAGAGCAATGAGGTCTCCTCTCAGGCTTCTCTTCTTCAGACTGAACAACCCCAGCTCCCACAGATGCTTCAGGCCCTTCACAAGCCTCATTGCCCTTCTCTTGACATGCTCCAGCACCTCAACACCCTTGTTGTAATGAGGGGCCCAGAACTGAACATAGTACTATAGATGGGGCCTCACCAGCACTGAGTTTGGGGAGATGACCACCTCCTTGTTTCTGCTGGCCACTGTGTTTCTAATACAAGCCAGGATGTGATTGTCGTTCTTGGCCGCCTAGGCACACTGCTGAATCATATTTAGTCAACTGTTGACTAATACTCCCTCTCATGGTTAAGGCTTTGCCTCAATCTTTTTTGAAGCTCGCTGCTTGGTAGCTGAGGAAAACAATTAGATTTTCCCTAAGTATTCTCTTAGGGAAAATTCTCAGGTCTAGGCAAATTTAGATTTCTCAGCATTTACTGACATAACACACACTCCAGACCCCTACCTGTTCTAGAGCTGCATTGCTGTAGTATCTTCATTTGGTCAATAGCTCTTTCAAATAAAAAAGCTCAACACTAGATAAAGCCAAGTGCTAAACAGAAGGCAATTAATTACTTCCCTTGACCTTCTGAATACTCAACCCAGAATTTGGTGACTCTTCATCACTATAAAGCTGTTTTCCATCACTTGTTTAATGCTAAATAACATTTAAATTATTACCGAGCACAAATAGTTCTGGTATTGAAAAATGCAGCAACATAAAGAGGAAGCATAAGTATAACAAAAGTTCTTTTACTAAGGTTTTAGACACCAAAGCAGTTTCTGAAGTATAACTCTTAATGGGGTAAAGAGTAGGACATTCTGTGCTCTTGTGGACCAAAACTTTCATTCTTTCTTGTGTTGTTGGGAAAGGATTTGATCCTGAATTGTTACTGTAATGTTTTCTTCATTATTATAATTTCTTGAACAGTTCCCGCTGATTCATGGATAAAGAGGCAATTCTCTTTTCCTGCAAAGGTCTAAAATATGGTAGCCTTTGCCCTGAAGGAAAAGTAGTATATAGGAAACATTCATGCCTTTCAGCAAAAGAGGATATACATATCCCATAATTCTTTGCAAAATAATAAAAATTCTAGGGTCTGAGGCCATTATAAATAACCAGTTGGACATCATTTCAGATATTTTTTCTCTTCTACCTTTAGTGTTGTGTAGTGACACAGATTATGCCCTCCAAAATACCTATTCATTACTCAAAGAATTTCCATTTATGTTTCATTTATGCCTTTTTCTTCATTCTTTACCTTAAAACATTACTTATGTTATATAGTTCTGTACTTATGGCTAACACTGTTTCTTAAAAAATGTATATAAAAGTGAAAAATGTTCTGTGTGGCAAACAGTATTTGGAAACACATAATGAGACCTGAACATCCTGTGCGAACATCTCCCTGCGGAGCATTTCTCAAGACATTCTCTCGATGATGAGTGGTGAGGTAGAAGGATTCGTATAGACTTCCTGATTGCTGTCTCTTCCTCCAGGATCTTTTGTGTGTGTCCTCTGATTCATTATATTTTCCTTAGTTGTTCTTGGTGTACTGTTTGCTGTTTCTTCTGTTGAAGCCTTACAGGACACAGATGTAAATAGACTTCATGCAGAATGAAAGGTGCGTCTGGCAAGGGATTAGAGCCAATATAAAACACGAAAAATATGGTTGAGGAAGTATTACTTAATAGGTCTAGATCAAGACCAATTCCCTTTTTTTTTTTTTTTTTTTTAAATCCCCCAGCCTGTATGCCTGGATTTGAAAGGACTTGTACAAAAGACATAACTATAGTAACATGTGTCCATCTTCAGGACAGCAGCTGAAATGGAAATGGTGTAATAAAATTTCAAATTTTTAGTTCAGAAGAATATCTTATTTTATAATCACAGTCAATGTGGTCTTTTAAAGTAAGCTTTGGGGGAAATAATTCTTTGGTTACATTCAAAGAAGTTGGAGATGATTTTTTTGAGACGTCAAATATGGATTAGAGAGGCACAAAGCTGAAATTTACATATTATCCATGTACATGCCATATCCACATACATACCATTTAACATTTTTGTGTGCTCAAAGAAAATAGAAAGTGCACATTATGTGTCATGGGAAACTACAAAACCATGTAAAATGATAATGGCATCAATACACGTATTTTTAAAAAATGATAAAAAAGAGTACTCTGGAAATTACTGACCTGTCAGCCTCACCTTTGTGCCTCAGAATACTGTTAAAGAGATCCTCCTAGAAGCTCTGATAAGGCACATGGAGGACAGGGAGGCAATTTGAGACAGCTCGTATGCCTTCATCAAGGATAAGTCCTGCCTGACCAACCTAGTGGCTTTCTGCAACGGTGTAACTACAGCAATGGACAAGGGAAGACAAACATTATGTCATCTATTTGGACTTTTGTAAATCTTTTGACACAGTATCCCACAACATCCTTCTCTCTAAAGCAGAGAGATATGGATTTGATGGATGGATTGTTCAGTAGATAAGGAATTGACTAGATAATCACATACAAAGGGTGAGTGACCAACGGATTGATGTTCAGGTTGAGATTGGTGGTAAGTGATGTCCCTTGGGGATCTATACTGGTACTAGTGTAGTTTAATATCCTCATCAGTGATATAGACAGTAAGATAGAGTGCAGCCTCAACAGGTTTTCAGATGACATCAAACTGAATGGTGCATCTGATATACCATAGAAGCAGGATGTCCTCCAGAGGGACCTGGACAAGCTGAAGTGAGCTGAGAAGAGTATCATGAGGTTCAATAAGGCAAAGTGCAGGCCTGCATCTAGTTTGGGGCAATCTTCAATATCAGTACAGGCTGAGGGAGGATGAAATTGAGAGCAACCCTGCAGTAAAGGACTTGAGAGTATTGGTGGATGAGAAGCTGCACATGAACCAACAGTGCACACTTGCAGCCCAGAAAGCTAGTCACATTCTGGGCTGCACCAAAAGAAGCATGGCCAGCAAGTTGAGAGAGGTGATTCTGCCACTCTGCTTTGCTCTGGTGAGACTTCATCTGGAGTACTGTATTGGGCCCCCAGTACAAAAGGGACATAGGCCTGCTGGAGCAGGCTCTGAGGAGACCTTGCTATATCTGAAGGAGACCTCCAGGAAGTTTGGGGAAGGACTGTTTAGAAGGACATGTAGCCATAGGACAAGGGTCAGTGGTTTTAAACCAGAGCAAGGTAGATTCAGGCTGGACATAAGGAAGAAGTTCTTCACAATGAGAGCAGTAAAATACTGACACAGGTTGCTCAGAGATGTGATAGAGGCCCCATCCCTGGAGACATTCGAGATGAGACTTGATGCAGCCCTAGCTGGAGGTATCTCTGCTCACTGCATGGTGGTTGGACAAGATAACCTTTGAAGGTCCCTTCCAACCTGATGCAACCTGTGAATCTGTGACTTGCTACATAACCACACAAAACATCAGTAAATAGAACGTGCAACACTTCATATAACAGAGAGTCACATAAAAACTTAGAAGAGCTCTGAGATCACTCTTTTAATCCAACAAATGGATCAAAGTTAAAGTGACAACTGAGTGTTGAGGAGAACACAAAGCACCAAATTCATCCAGTTGTGACTCAGTGGAAATCAGGACAGTCACTTCTGGAATTAATGTAGTCCAAAATATCTCTTGAAAGATAAAAGGATGATTGAAAAAAAATCTATGGTACATGTAAATGTAAAAAGATATTGTACATAAGAAGGCTCCAAATCTGTCATCTGCATTCAAATCTTAGTTTTCTTTTTGCTACATGTGGACCTGACGCCAGAAAAAAAAAAATCAAAATACAAAACATATATAAATCCATTGTCAACTCAGATCAAACCAGAGAATTAGTGAGGTAAAATGATAACTTAGGCTGGTATGCTATATAAATTGGTCTATTAATGTAAATGGTACTTCATTAATAACTCCATTTTCATCATGACATTTCTATCTCTCTCTGGAAGTGCGAAGGTGGATTTTTCATCATATTCAGTAGTCACCACCTGATATAATGACTTGTCTGAATAGAACATAGTATAATATGAATTAAATTGTCTTTTAAATACAGGGTGACTGATGTCAATTAGCAGATCCTGAACATATTTGCAGACCTGTGGGTAAAGAAGCGTAATGCAGCCATATGTTACAGACAACAGAGATATGATTACTATATAAACGGTTCTCAGTTGGCATATTGTATTAGAATTCTTATTCCTGAGATTCTGTAACATAAAAAGGTTGTGAAAGTAAAATGTAGACTTGGGCAAATACAAATATGGTTTTGCCAATATTGCTAATATAATCATAATCCTCTGCAAGTCAGAGAGTGGAGGTCAACATTATGATTATGACAAAAAGTGTAGTGAATATATTTTCTTTAGCCTTACAATGAATATTATGATTTTAGCACTATCTTGGAAATGTCACCCATAAGAATTTTGGAAACAATACTAATCAGTCCTGACCACAGATAAGGTCAATAGGAAGAATATTCTTTTCTACCAAAAGCACTGTCCTCCTGATTGGAGTTCATCCTTCTGAACTGGATTATTATAGAATCATAGAATCAGCCAGGTTGGAAGAGACTCCAAGATCATCCAGTCCAACCTATCACCCAACCCTAGCCAATCAACTAGACCATGTCACTAAGTGCCTCATCCAGTCTTTTCTTGAACACCTCCAGGGACGGTGACTCCACCACCTCTCTGGGCAGCCCATTCCAATGGTAAATCACTCTCTGTGTGAAGAACTTCCTCCTAATATCCAGTCTATACCTCACCTGGCACAATGCAAGACTGCGTCCCCTTGTTCTTTTGCTGGTTGCCTGGGAGAAAAGATCAACCCCCACCTGGCTACAACCTCCTTCCAGGTATTTGTAGACAGCAATGAGGTCACCCCTGAGTATGAAAACATTATGAAGGATATTGTTACCATATTTCATACCTCGTCATACCTCACCAATTCATTTAAGGGAAGGTACCTTTCTCCAAGATGACCTACCTTCCAGAACACCATAATAGGGAGATGCAACATCCTTGCTACCTTTTAATGTATTTCAGGTATTAGTAGAACTTCCTTCTGACTTTTCAGTAGGGCAGATTTTGTATGCATAAGTGTTAAATCAGTTCCTGGATTCTGTTTCCTTCCTTCAGATATAGTCTTGCATCTTGATGATCTGATAATTGGTATTTTGTTCCCATGCCTCCAAACTCATGCACAATTAGCATCTATGACCATGATTTCATCAGCTTCTTTATGCCCAAGGCTGTGAGATATAATTAAATCCTTGATTTTTTTTTTTTATTCAAAAGAAGAAAAGATAGAAAGAATATTGACGCAAGTCAAACAGCATTACCTGCACTGATGGATTCCTGTATAAAAGTAGTCAACTAAAGATTTACAAATGAAACACTAGGAACTGTTGGACAAATGAACACTAGGAACATACCATTTATTTATGAAATAGATGAAACTTTGGGGATTTACAGACATTTTTATAGCTACCTACCATTTGTCTGAATAATGACTAAGATCCTACAAATCACAGTGAGCAAAATATAGTACTTCCTTAAATCATGTTCTGTCATTATTGTCCCTAATCTACCTTTTTCTATTATGTTTAGTCGTAGATGAAGGCAATGAAAAATGGACTGTGTGGTCCATTTTTTCAGTATTAATTTTGGTTAGCAAAAGAAAATGCTGAAATAAAAATCAAAACCAAAAATGTTTTGAAAGGTAAGACAAACAGACTTAGATATTACCTTACTTTCAGAACTTGTTGTCTAAGTTTATGCCTCTAACATTATTGTGCTTACAACAAATAGCATAAAGTAGGCAGTTTTGTGTTGTGGTGCTTGGTTCTTTTGGTTTCTGCTTAATTTTTGAACATATAAAATCATACAAGTGAATCTGAACCAGTTTTGAAAAAAAGGTGACAGGAATATAGAGTCTTTGTTTTCCATTATGTTTTAGCCTAGATGATATAAATGCGTTTCTTCTAGATCACAGTAATTTGCTGTTTTTTTGGTTTATTGATGTGGTGGTTTGGCCCTGACTGGGGCCCAAATGCTCACCAAAGCCACTCTATCATTCCCCTTCTTAGATGGACAGGGGAGAGGGGAAAATATTACAGAAGCCAGTTAGAAGATAGAAGCATTAAAAAAAAAAAAAAAAGAAGAATAAGAGAGCAAAGAGAGATGTTTCCTATCAGCAGGATGATGGTCGGTCTTGGGAAGCAGAGCTCTCTATGTGTAATGGTTCCCCTCAAGGACAGACACCATGGGAGAATCTCACCACATTTCCTTCTTTCACTTCGTTCTTATATAGAATCATAGAATCATAGAATGGTAAGGTTGGAAAGGACCTCAAGGATCATCTAGTTCCAACCCCCTGCCATAGGCAGGGACACCTCCCACTTGTACAGGTTACTCAAGGCCTCGTCCAACCTGGCCTTGAACACCTCCAGGGAAGGAGCAGCCACAACCTCCCTGGGCGACCTCTTCCAGTGTCTCACCACCCTCACTGTAAAGAATTTCCTCCTAGCATCCAGTTTCAATCTTCCCTCTTCCTTTGTCCTGTCAGTGCAAGACCGTGTCAATAGTCCCCAGCCTTCCTGTAGGCCCCCTTCAGATACTGAAAGGCTACTATAAGGTCTCCTTGAAGCCTTCTCTTCTCCAGGCTGCAGAGCCCCAACTCTCTGTCTGTCCTCCTAGCAGAGCTGCTCCAGCCCTCTGATCATCTTTGTGGCCCTCCTCTGGACCCACTCCAACATTTCAATGTCCTTCCTGTGCTGGGAGCTCCAAAACTGCACACAGTACTCTAGATGGGGTCTGATGAGAGCAGAGTAAAGGGGAAAGCAGAGTGAAATATCTGAGCTTATGTTAAAAAGTTATAGCCTTAATTCAGATTTAAAATCGCATATCTGAAGGTTTGGGAGTTCCCTGTCCCCCCACACTATGAAAAATCACCCAAACTAGACTCAGACGGCTGAAAGTTGAGGAATGAAGCTATATTTACAGCGTAGCACGATTTACAAGCAGATATATACACAATATACGTGAATATTTACAGAAATATACAAGTTAAAGGTAATACAGAAACACAATAACCCTCCCAGAAATCAGAGTCCCCAGGAGGGGCTCCCAACCACCCTTCCACCTTCTTTCCACCCCTATACCTTACCCTAGGGTTTGCCTTATGCGCAAGGTGAGTTTGAAGGATCGGCAATGGGGGTTAGAAGCAGAGTGGTTAGTGAGGTTACACAGCAAAGATGTCAGAAGACACAAGCAGCCAGAGAGACCGAGACTCTCCCTCTGTGTTACCTATGTTTCGGTCCTTGTCCTTATACATCTCAGCAAGCCCATGAGTGAAGTAGACATCACCATTGTTTTCTTTTCACAGCCTATAATCTATTTTTTTGTCATTAAATATTCCAATTAACCTCAAACCAGCACAACATATCTTTGTCAGTGAAGTAATATATACCAGGTTAGTCCTTTCTACGATTTTCCTGAGGAATTTCGTGTAAGAATTTAGAAGTCAACATAAGACAAAACAAGTACATGAGAGAGACAGTTCATTGTGAAAAGGCTAATATATGTTCATCTCATGTATATACAGATATATACATGTATATACATGCCATGTATGTCAGCCCTGTTCTTACTTCTCTAGACATTGAACATCCAACATACAGCAGACCTAACTCACTGACAGGATACTGGGAAAGATGGATTTCTGACCCAGTCTAAATTTGGCTGCATGTCAAGTTAATACAAGGGTTAACCTGCTTTCTCTTCCAACACAGAATTGAGGGAAAAGCAACAGACAAAAACTAGGGGTTGAGATAAAGAGATAAGAGTTTACTCAATAAATGAGATAACATAAGTGAATAATTACCTTAACTAATAATATAATTAATCTAGTAATACAATGCATGGTTACCTTAGCTTAGCATATTGCAGAAGCAGCACAGAGAAATATGAAAAAAAAAAATCATAAAAGAAAACCAGCAGCTACCCCACTCCCACTTGTCTTGCTGCCATCCCTGCGGGAAAGAGTCAGCACCCAAAAAACGTGGAACCCAGAAACAGCAACCGGAATAGGAATCCTTCCATGTTACAATCTGAACTTCAAGCCCCATAGCACTTTGCTCCAGCCAGTACTTTTGTTTTTGAAGATGGTATGACTGCAGCATGCTCTGAATAACAGCAGCAGATTCAACTCAATCTATAACACTGCCTTGGGGTATTTAAACCTTTAAACCCTTGGAAGGATACTGAAGCATTGACACTGGCTTGGAAGACCAGTGTGCCAAGTTTTGCACAAATGGCCTCTCCTTCCCTCCTGAAGCAAGACCATTTTTTTTATTTTTAGCTCCAGAACAATTAAGGGTTTCGGTCAGTTATGCTTTATAAATTATCTATCACACAAGTCCTGCTATTTACACTCTGTGATGTTTGCTGCAGCACTCACTGCTTTGGAAGGAGGGCTTGAAGTAGGTCCTTGAGAACTGAAAGCCTCATGGCTGAATTAATTCCTTCTATATTAGATCTCTATGTACAAAATATCATCCCTTTTTGTGATCTATGCAATCCATTGAGATTCCTGAACTCTCTAGAATATTTTGGGAGATTCATATCTTAGGCTGAATTGTCTCCTAGGGGTGCCAGTGTCTTCACTGACTGATGAGGAGTCCAGAGGAAGTGCACTCTCTACCTTCTGCATATAAAAAAAGTTAGATTTTCCAGCCAGGAATGGACAAGACCTTTGTACACCAGGCCTAGAAGGATACGCTGACTGCCCTCTAGCTAATGGTTTATTATTATGTAACTACTTATTAATCAATAAGTATTAAAAAAATTCTACAGCATCGACTGAAATTAACAATGCTTCTTCAGTTCAAAACACTTCTACAAGCATAGCTTTCTCCTTGCCCTGGTGAATTTCAGTCCTGCTGCAATCTTAATTTCAATCTATTTGATTTGAACCCTATACTATACGTAATGTACAGCATCTGTACATTAGTTCTGAATCAACAATATTTTCCTGAAAAGCAGGGAATCCTAAGGCAACAGCAAAAAGCATAAAAGGTGTACATTTTAAAGAAAATACAAAAGAACACATTTTTTTAATATATATATATATATATATTCATACCAATGATTGTTTGGAATGTCAGAAGTGAAATTGTTTTAGTACTGTGTATATGCATCTTCTGGCTACAGGATCACAGAATGTTAGGTATAGAAAGGGACTTCATTACCTAGGCAAAACCCCTCTGGGCAGCTTGTTCCAGTGTTCTGTCAGCCTCACAGTGAAAAGGTTTTTCCTTAAGTTTATGCGGAACCCCATACGCTCCAGCTTACACCCATTGCCCCTTGTCCTATCATTGGACATCACTGAAAAGAGGCTGACTCTTATAAACAGTAATGTATCAATATCCTATTCTCCAAGCTAAGAGACACAGCTTCATCAGCCTTTCCTCAAAAAGGAGGTCTTTCACTTTCTTAATCATCTTTGGGGCTCTGTGCTTGACTCTTTCAAGCAGCTCCCTGCCCTTCTTGAACTGACAGCCCAGAATTGGATACAATATTGCAGATACAGCCTCTCCACAGCAGAGTAGAGGAGAAGTAGAACCTCTACCGACCTACTCACCATACCCCTTCCTATACAACCCAGGATGACATTGGCCTTCATAGCCACAAGGGCACATTGCTGGCTCATGGTCATCCTGTTGTCCACCAGGACTCCCATGTCCTTTTCCACAGAGCTGCTCTCCAACAGATGAGTCTCTAATCTATGCCAGTATATGGGGTTGTTTTTTTTCCCAAGAGCAAAACTCTATACTTGTCCTTGTTTAATTTCATTCAATTTCTCCCTACCCAACTCTCCAGCCTATCCAAGTCTCACTGAATGGCAGCACAACTCTCTGATGTGTCAGTTGCTGCACCCCATTTTGTGTCATCAGCAAAGTTGCTGACAGTGCACTCTGTGCCCTCACCCAGGTCATTGATGAATATATTGAATAGTACTGGTCTCAGTACTGACCCCTGAGGGACTTAACTAGATACAGGCCTGTAACTAGACTGCCTCACTCACCAAGACTCTCTGACTTCTTCCCTTCAACCAGTTCCCAATCCACCTCACTACTCTATCATCCAGGCTGCACATCCTCAGTTTAGCTGCAAGGATACTGTGGGAGACAGTGTCAAATGCTTTACTGAAATCAAGATAAACCACACCCACTGCGCTACCACCTACCCACCTGGTTATGTCCTCACAAAAGGCTACCAGGTTGGTTAAACATGACTTCATCCTGGCATGCTGACTGCTCCTAATGACCTTCTTATTGTTGGTATGTCTAGAGACCGCACCTAGGGCACGTTGCTTCGACACCTTTTTAGGGGTGGAAGTGAGGCTGACTGGTCTATAGTACCTCCTTCTTGACTGTTTTGAAGGCTGGCGTGACATTTGTTTTCCTCCAGTCCACAGGGACCTCTGGTGTTCACCGTGACTTACCAAAATGACAGAGAGAGGCTTAGCGATGACTTCTACCAGGTCCCTCAGCACCCATGGATTTATGGATGTTCAGATTGTTTAATTCATCCCTGACCCAGTCCTCCTCAACCAAGACAAACTTCTGCTCTGGGGCCTCAGGGCTCTGGAGCTCCTGAGGACAGCCTCCAGCAGTATAGACAGAGACAAAGAAAGCTTTCTGTAGCTTAGCCTTTTCATCCTGTGTCACCAGGACACCCACCTCATTCAGTAAGGAAATGGTTAGCTGGCTGCACTCAAAGAGTTGCGAGCAATGGCTCAACATCCAAATGGACAAGTGGAGTCCCTCAGGGATCAGTACTGGGATTGATGCTATTAAACATCTCTGTTGCTGACACAGGCAGTGGGACTAAGTGCATCTCAGGAATTTTGATGATGACACCAAGTTCTGTGGTTGACATGCCTGTGGGAAGAGATGCCATTCAGAGACATCATGACAGGTTGAAGAGGTGGGCCCATGCCAACCTCATGAAGTTCAACAAAGTGGACAGCAAGGTCCTGAACCTGGGTCAGGGTAATCCCAAGCACAAATATTGATTGATGAGGCACTTGACATGAGCTGGCAGTGTGCTGGCCACCCAAAAAAACTAACTGTATCCTGGATTGCATCAAAAGATGTGTGGTCAGTAGGCCGAAAGAGGTGATTCTGCTCTTCTGCACTGCTCAATGTGAGACTTAACCTGGAGTTTCACACAGTTCTGCTGGACAGGATCCGGAGGAGGGCCACAGAGATATTAGAGGGGCTGGAGCACCTCTCCTACAAGAACAGGCTGAAAAGGGTTGGGTCTGTTTGGCCTGGAGAAGAGGAGGCTCCAGGCAGACCTTATAGATGCCTTCCAGTACCTGAAGAGGATCTACAAGAAAGCCGGAGAGAGACTGTGTGTAAGGGCATGTGGTGATAGGACAACTGGTACGAGTTTTAAACAAGAGCATGGTAGATTTAGATTAGAAATTAGAAGAAGTTCTTTACTATGAGGGTGGTGAGACACTCTAATGGTTGACCAAAGTCGTTGTGGGTGGTTCCCACCCTGGGAGTGGTTCCAAGGCCTCATCCCTGGAAGTGTTAAAGACCAGGCTGGATGAGACTTTGAGCAACATGGTCTAGTGGTAGGTGACCTCTATGACAGAGGGGTTGGAACTAGGTGATCTTTAAGGTCACTCCCAACTCAAGCCATTCTATGATTCTGTGACACCATTAGTTATTTACTAATATAAGGAAAATATATACCTGATTTTTTCCAACTTCATAATAACTAGGTATCTTTAAATCTGGAATTCAGTGGAGTATTGCAAATAAATATCCCTTCTTCATAGTGGCTGCAATTCAGACAGAAGATGGCAGCTCTTCCTTTTCAGTCTTTGAAGCCTGGGGAGTTTACCCAGAATGAAAATCAGACCTCCTGGCTGTGTTTCTTGTTTACAGAGTGCTGTATACATTGACATTTAAGAATTTATGTGTACTTTATTTCTGACTATCATACATCACACTATAAAATTAAAGGCAGTTAGTGTCCCAAAGAATCCTAGGCGAGGTCAAAATTGTTCTGTATTCTACTGGTTGTTGTACAGTACTTCAAAAAATACATCCTCTAAAGGTTACCTTTCTGAATCCCTCATTGCTTTGCTAACTGTGCTTCTGGTAATGATGATGGACTCTTTTGACTTTGGAACAGGAATCCTGATTAAAATATAATTTAGCCATTTTGCTTTTACATTTTTATGTGCTATAACAAAAAGTACAGGATGATCTAATATGCTTTGAAGGTGAACTCTCTATTATATGGATTATATTTCTTTTGGGAGATATCTTCTAAAATATTGTTTAATGATGTTAAAAAAATTAAACAACCAACAATGGAAAACTTAAAAACAGATGAGAAAACAAAAAACATTACTTTGAAACCAGAATGTATAAGACAGATGAAACCTTTGAAGATAAGCTGAAAGAAAATATGATTAACACTGATGAAGCAGAATAGTGCCAAGTATATGTCATTTCTGAGCCAAATGCTTTATACAAGGTAGAAAATGAACTTTCAAGACTCTTGTTAACATTTTACTCATATGCTGTATCAAGGTAAGTGATAACAAAAAAAAAAAAGAAAAAGAAAACACTGCATACTGATAAGTCTGTTGAAAGTTAAATATGGTTATGTGTCAACACTTTGCTGGATGACATCATTCTGGTAAAGTAATTACGGGATTACATAATGATCCATTTCTAAAGGCTGGCAAATAATAAGGTCAGATACCTTTTGTAGCTCAAATCCTTAAAAGTTTTCACAGTATACTCTTAAGCTACATTTTGTTTGTAACTTGTATGGAGATCTGCACTTAAACTGATTTGTAGAGATATTTTACGCATTCACACGATGCAAATCTTTTTCATTATGCACTACTAAGAGAAAAAGAAAATTCTCCTTAGACCTCTCCTTGATCGTACTTCAAAATGATAAATCTGGTTTCATGTCATTGTTCTGAGTTTATTGCAAGAGTGACAAATTTCCTTTCAGTCCATATGGTATAACCTCTTCACAGAATCCCTACAGTTATTTCTGCTAAAGATTACTGCATTTGCTTGGGATATAAAGAATTATGAAACAATTATTTGATTATTTGTATTTGTGTTCTCTACAGCACATAATAAAAATGAAGGCTCATTGATATTATGCTGTAAATAGCAAAACCCAACAATGTAGATTGTGTAGATAGATGGTAAAGTGATATTATCCGACAGGTGCAATTCTCAGTGACTTTTATAAATTTATAGAAAAGTAGCTGATCAGAATAAATCAGTTTATGCACACATAGGGTTATTAAAACTTCTATTTACCCATTTATTTTAAGTGCTGTACAAAGCTTTCCCTGTGCTCACAAACCACAGAATTAAATTACAGAAGACCCAATGCTTAGGCTTGTTTAGGTCCTTTCCTTCCTTTGAGTTTACATACTGGAAATCTTCACCCTAAGCTAAATAATACATGTTTGTTGTTAGTTGATGAGATATTGTTTTTCCTTTAAAATATCCATAATATACCCAAAATATATGATTAAGATATACAGTATTGGTCATGGGCTTTACAAAGTGCAAATTACAGGATTAACTAAAGAACTAAGTCTTTCTCTGATGTGGGTTTGGGAGTTCCCCGCCCCCCCACACTTTGTAAAATGACCCAGACTAGAACTCAGCCGGCTGGAAGTTTAGATGAAGCTCTATTTACAGCTCAGCACAATGTACAAGCAGATATATACACTATATACAGGAATATTTACAGAAACATACAAGGTAAAGGTAATACAGAAACACAACACCCCTCCCAGAAATCAGAGACCCCAGGAGGGGCTCCCAACCACCCTTCCACCTTCTCCCCACCCCTATACCTTACCCCAAGGTTTTGAGGATCGGCCAGAGGAGGAGTTAGAAGAAAAGTGATTAGTGAAATGAATTTGTCGGAGAGAAGAAGCCAGAAGTTGCAGGATAGCCCCAAACAGTGTATCCCAGAGAGTGCCACAAGCCCGACTGTCTTATCTTTTGTTTTGGGTTCTTTCTTAAGCATCACAGCAAGCCTATGAGTGAAGTAGAC
>WBNM01021050.1:107518-205380 GCA_013399055.1 Ramphastos sulfuratus
TTGGGAGCCCCTCCTGGGGTCTCTGATTTCTGGGAGGGGTGTTGTGTTTCTGTATTACCTTTACCTTGTATATTTCTGTAAATATTCCTGTATATAGTGTATATATCTGCTTGTACATTGTGCTGAGCTGTAAATATAGCTTCATTCCTTAACTTCCAGCTGACTGAATTCTAGTCTGGGTCATTTTACAAAGTGGGGAAGGGGGGGGTGGGGAACTTCCAGACCATCACAATATTTCATCCAGGTCACAGACAGTGTAGAACAGATGGATTGCAGAGAAGAAATCTTGATATGTCTCAAGAATGTGGGATTTCTTTGTTTAGATTTTTTCTGTAATAATCTGAGTTTGATGGTCATCAAGAAACATGGGCAAGATCATAGAACAGTTTGAGTTAAAACGAGCCCTAAAAATCATTTACCTCCAATTCTCCTGTCCAGTGTCCCATCCAGCCCGTGACTGAGCACTGTCAGGTAGGAGGCACCCATAACTTCTCTGGGCAACCTGTTCCAGTGCCTCACCTTCCTCGTAGTGAAGAATTTCTTCCTTATACTTAAGGAAGTATATCTACCCTCTTTCACTTTAAAGACATTATGCCTTTTCTTGTCACTACACATGCTTGTAAAAAGTTCCTCTCCAGATTTATTGTAGGCCCCTTTCAAATATTGGAAGGCTCCTGTAAGTTCTTTCTGAAGTCTTCTCCAGGCTGAACAACTCCAACTCTCTCAGCCTGTCTTCATAGGACAGGTGGTCCAGTCCCCAATCATCTTCATGGCCTTCTTCTGTACTCGCTCCAACAGATGCATGTCATTCTTATGTTGGAGACCATAATGCTGAACACAGTACTACAGGCAGGGTCCCATGGCAGTGGAGTGGAGAGAGAGAATCTCCTCCCTTGACCTGCTGGTCACACTCCTTTTGATGCAGACCAGATTGGATTTCTAGGCTACAAATGCAAATGCTGAGTCACATTGAGCTTCTCATCAATCACCGCCCCCAAGTCATTCCCCTGAGGGCTGCTCTCCTGCCATTCTGTGCCTACCCCATATGTGTGCTTGGGATTTTCATGGCCTCTGTGCAGGACCTTGCACTCAGCCTTGCTGAACTTCGAGGTTTCCACCAATTCACCTCTCAAGCCCACCAAGGTCTCTGGATATCATCCCTTTCTTCCAACATGCTGATTGCATTACATAGCTCAGCATCATCAACAAACTTGCTGAGGATTCTACTGCACACCTTGCCAACAAAGATGTTAAACAGTGCCAGTTGCGATACTGACCCCTGA
This sequence comes from Ramphastos sulfuratus, assembly GCA_013399055.1. Classification (NCBI taxonomy): domain Eukaryota; kingdom Metazoa; phylum Chordata; class Aves; order Piciformes; family Ramphastidae; genus Ramphastos; species Ramphastos sulfuratus. Next base: position 108,802 of record WBNM01021050.1, read on the forward strand.
GACACACCACTTGTTACTGGTCTACACTTAGGCATCAAGCTGTTGACCTCGACTCTTTGAGTGAGACCATCTAGTTAATTCCTTAATCCACCAAGTGATCCATTAGTCATATCTGTGTCTCTCTATTCTAGAGACAAAGATATTGCATGGGACAGCATCAAATAGCTTTGCACAAGTCCAGGTAGATGACATCAGTTGCTCTTCCCTTATCCACCAATGCTGTAATCCCATTGTAGAAGAAGCTATTCCAGTGACCACTGACCTGTGATCCTTCTCCAGGCTCTGGGTATCTATTGCTGGCACTGGCATCAAACTGGTAGGAGTGGGATAGGTTGTGATTCCCCTCTCCTGGCAACTTAACTATAAATCCCTCTTCACTATTTGCATAACAGTTTCATGGGAAATTTTGTCTCTCAGGGTGACAAATGTAAAGCTTCTTTGAGTTCTCTTTTTTTCATTTGGGATGCTGAGGAAAGTTCTTGTCTGGCTTTGACTGTTTAAGGTTATTGATCAGCAAGTTTGCTGTACTCTAAAAAGCAATGTGTGTGTACTGTTATTTTTAGGAGCATAATTATTGTCAAACACACCAAATATATGAGTGCTCTTTTCATGATAAATCTGAAGAAAATTAAAATTACATTATTTCAGCTTCATAAATATATATATGTGCATGTGGGTCTTTTTATTGTTGGTGGTTTTGCTGCATTTAATGTGATTTACATGATCAATATTTCCAAAACAATCTGACTATGCAAAGAGATCTATAAGTTAGACATTTATTAGAGACATATGGCTCATTCATTCAAAGGGTGAGAATCCTGCTTAGAAGGAGGGAGAGGTTTTTTGGGTTTTGGGGGTTTTAACCTTTAGAAAAGCAGGTAGGCAAAAATCTGCCACCTATAACCAGTATCTCCTTTCTTCTGTTTCCCTCATCCCCCATCTGCCCTTCCATTCCCCAAAAAGTGGAAAGAAAAACATTCCCTGATGATAGTCAGATATAAATATTCTTTTACTTCCTCTGGAAGATAGCTCCATAATCCCTTCAGCAGGGATTGCTTTGTCACCAGACATCATTTGCCTCAGCCTAAATTCTGTCATTGATATTACCTTGGAGAGATTTGATTGCTTCATTATTTTTTTTCCTTATACAAAATCAAGCCCTTCACTGGGACAGAGACTGAAGCCTAATGTGACAGTTGGGGAGTTACCCGCCCCACACACAATGAAATCACCCAGGCTAGACTCAGCTTGCTGGAAGTTAAGGAATGAAGCTACATTTACATCTTAGCATAATTTACAAGCAGATATGTATACACAATATACAGTTATATACCTCTTTCCCTCCCTTCAGAAATAACCAGATCAATCCTCACATATCTCACGTGTTAAATCTGGAGAGATCTGAGGTGAGATGTCAAAAAGACAACAAGGAGGTTAGAGGAAATAAAGGGTTAGGTTGGATTAAAGTTAAGGCAGAAGGCAGCCACAGACTGTCAGAACGAAGGAGCAGAACAACTACTGAGAACTAACTCAGAAGTGTGTGAGAAATGAGTGTTTTATCTATATTTTGACTGGCTGCACTTCTCAGAAGAAGAACGAGTGATATAGGTTACTTTATTGCTTTTTTTTTTTCTTCTCACAGCTAAGGATTTAATTTCTCTCAGTAAAATATTCCAATTAGCCTCAAACCAGCACACCTAAGGAAATATCTAACCAAGCAGGCTATCAGTACTATCAGCCTTGAAAATGGAAGATATTCATATTTTCCTATTGTAGCTTGAATTAAAAAAAAAAAAAAAAAAAAACACAAAAACAACCAAACAAAAACATTTAAAGTGTGAGAATAAAATATTAAGCAATATCTCTATATTCATTAAATATAAACATATTCAATTATTTAAATATTTCTTGCTGAACACCCTACTCTTTTGCCCATAGAGTATTTAAAATCAAAATATTTCCACTTCAGTGCTTGGAGTTGCTGTTCCTAACTTAAAATGATTCACTTCTCTTTGAAATACACAGGGAGAGTTTCCCCTTCTTTAGGCAGGTGGCTAAGATGTTCCCATAAATCCTTCCTCGTTCTCTTATGACTTTAATAATCAAAATTGAATAGTGTCAAGAAGACACAGTGAAAAGTTCTTTCAATCTTTCCCAATATTTATAGTGCAGTGGTTATAACACTGATCTTAGAGGTGATTCTCAGGTGTTCAAATGTTCCTTAAGTAAAGTAGATATCAAGTCTCAGTCTTGTTTAAGCCCATGGCACCAAAGTTAAGGAATTAAAACCACCTAAGGGAAAACTTTTTGATCAGTGGCTTAATTACAGAGCCTTACCCATTCTCTGTTTGGAATGATAAATGAACTTGTGCAAAAATATTATCTCATCACACAATTATGAACTGCATCATAAATTATAGAGCACAGAGAGATGGATGAAGATTCCAGCACTTCATAACTTCTGATTGCCTCATTCTGTTACTTGACCAGCATATTCCTTTCATAGTTTTTATGTTTGTAACATTACAAATACAGTGATAGACTACAGGATAGCTTGCTGAAATATGTGGGACGGTATTCTCTAGGGACAGCATTAGATGCACAACGTGCTAGTGAAGTACATGATCTCAAGAACTCCCCATACTCAAATGTAAATTGCATTTGTTGAACTGAAGAAGTCCAGAGAGCTTTAATTTGTGACTAATCTGTGTCAAATTCTGGTGGGGAAAATCCAAAGCTTTGCTTCCTCTTCATCACTTTGATGGCATTTTAAATCCCTACCATACCAAAAAAGACAGTAAGAAACACTTTGTTTTATATACTTTATTGTGGAAAACACTCTTTTGACCTTTCTTTTTATAGATATATAGCAGCTGACTATAGTGGTTTTTAAAAATACATTGGAGGTTGATCTTCATGTATTTACGAACTGACTTGTGAAATGTAATCATAAAGACTATTCCCTCTCCACCCTTCCTTAGTAAGTGTTGTTAGAGATATGCCAGTCTCTGAAACACAGAGACATTACTTGATGCAATAATCACATCAGTAATTTGCATTACTGAGATGAATGGTCAGTAGGTTTTTTTTTTTTAAATCAAGTAAAAAAAAATTTTGTTTATTGCAACATAAAATGTGCCATCTACGTTTTAAAATATGTCAGAAAGATCTTCAGCATCAGGAGTCTTGAAACAAATTTCTAATTTTAGTATAGTCTTATTTCATTTTAATATTTTTATTTGCCATATTTTATTTTACATTTTAAACAATCACCATGTAAGAACTGGTAAATGCAGAACTTCCACTTTATGATATGAAACCATAAGGAACTTCAGGAATCAGATTGACACTACAGTTGGAAGACAAAGAATAACCATAAGGACTTGAGATTCATGTTTACGGACCTGTGACACTTCAGCACTGTAAAAATTGCAGATTATTCTCTCATTTTATTTTATTCAGAAAACAAGAGTGATATAATAAATTATTATTATGTTTAACAAGTATTTAATTAACTTCTCTAAAAAACGACAAGTCACATTTTGTTAAAAGTTCTTTCATATTCTTAAATGCAATTATCTAAAAATTATCAATAATTTTTATTAGTTAATACTTGAAATCGCATGCATATCAAATATAATTATTAACGCCAATCCATTTACTGGTTCATTTAACTCTGGCTATGCACAATTATGTGTGACATTTTGAAAAGATGCACCATTTTCATAATGATACAATCATTATTTTTTCTGAAGATCAACAAAAGATTTATTCATTTTAATTCTATTGCTTATCTTTCTACTGTCGAACTTATAAGGATAAGAGAAGGAAGGCGGTAGTGAAAATACAGCTGTAGCAGTCTGTATAATTGCCACTCATAAATCATGTTTTTCCTTTTCTGCTTTCACTATAGTACAAAATTAGGACAAAATAAAACTATCTAAGGAAAGATAAGAAAGCAAGCCACTTCTCAGAGGTGAGGAAGTTGATTTCCTGAGGCCTACAAGCAAGCAGATTGGGTTGTGCTCTGCAACTGTTGATCAAAGAGCAATGTTGATTATTCTTTTTTAAAAAAAAAAAACGTTGCAGAATGTAAGTTAATGAAAAAACAACCAAAAAACCCCACCAACTTTTCAGGTGTTTGAGACTTTCCAAAGATTGTTTCAGTGTGTGATAGAAGAGGGTTTGGTGACATGATTACTTTCCCAGAACTTTAGTTAGAAGAGAAGCTTTTTTCCCTGTTTTGTCTCAGAGTTGGTTTGGACATTGAAGAGGTCACTTAGGCCAGATATAAAAAAACCCAAAAAACAACAAAAAATAGGTTTCTAGTATGTTTTAAAAGTCCTCATACGACTCAGATATAATATGGAACTATTGTGGTTTAGTGCTGTAATATGGGTTTCCTGATGCCCTCCCTGATCCACGGTTCCATTTGGTAACGAATCATAAGGCACAAACCCTGTTGCTGCTCCACAACAGAATTCAGAAATGCAGAGAGTAGAGAATCTCAGAAGTCATCTCAGAAGTCCTTTATTAGAGCATTGCAGAATCCCCAGCATCACAGAATGTCTATAACAGAATCTAAAGAGTGTCCCAGAAGCCCTTAACAGAAGAAATCTCTAACAGAATCTCCGAAGTCTCCCTACAACAAAATCTATTTCCTAAAGTATCTGATTTTTATATATTTTCTCATCTTTCACATTAAGCCGCTTAACCAATAGAATTCAGCCTCGTACACAAGCTAAAAAAGTACTATAAAAGTACTAAAAATAGATCTGTACAAAGAGAGGTCTCAGTACACCCAAAGGTCTGGATTCTGCAGGATGTTTTCTTTCAGCACTCATACAAAAACAAGTTTGCAGCTTGTAGTTGTTTGCAGAAAGCGCAGCTGACGTGGTTTAGGATCAGGCAGCAACTAAGCACCATGCAGGTGTTCACTCACTCCTCCTCCCCTCCCATGCTGGGATGGGAAGAAAAAGAGTAAATCCAGTGGGCTGAGATAAGGAGAGGTTAACAGAACAATGCACAGAGAGATGAAACAATACTGATGACAATAACACTAATGAAATAATCTATCAAGTGAGCAATATACAACACAATGCTTACAGCCCTAATGTCTATGACTGCCATGCTCAAAATCAGGCCACTTGCTCCAGTGAGTCCTCCCCTTATATAGAAGGCATGACATCAGAATAGTATCAATATTCCATTGGCTGGTTGATTTGCTATCCTAGCTATCTTCTGTCTAGTGCTAGAGAGGTGCACGCATATCTGGAAGTGCTTTATGCCCCAGTATTCCTCAAGTACCTTGAGATTTTCCCACACGAATATCTAATTTCTTTGACCTTCACAGGTCTGTAAAATTGTGCATGTTGGGATCTAAAAATTAGTTATCCCCTGGAAAAATGATGGAGTGGCTTATTCTGGAGGTCATCTCTAGGTACATGGAAAAGAAGAAGTCTGTCAGGAGTGGTCAGCATGGATTTACCAAGGGGAAATCATGCTTAACTAATCTGATAGCATTCCATGGTGCTGTAACTGAATGGGTAGATGCAGGGAGACCAGTGGATGTAGTGTATCTTGACCTCAGCAAGGCTTTTGACACTGTCTTCCATAACATCCTTGAGAGCAAGCCTAGGAAGTGTGGGATGGACAAACAGACGGTGAGATGGATTAAAAACTGGTTACATAATAAAGTCCAAAGAGTGGTGGTCAGTGGTGCCAAGTCCAGCTGGAGACCTGTAACTAGTGGAGTCCCCCAGAGATCAGTTTTAGGTCTGGTCCTGTTCAACATCCTTATCAATGACATTGATGAGGGACAGAGTCTGCTCACCATGTTTGCTGACAATACCAAACCGGGAGGCTTGCCTGATACATCCGAAGGCTGTACAGCCATTCAGTGAGACTTGGGCAGACTGGACAGCTGGGCAACAAGGGTAAGTGTAGGTCCTGCACCTGGAAAGGAATAATAAATTGCACCATTACGGACTGGGAGGTGATCTGCTGGAGAGCAGCCCTGTGCTGAGAGTGTCCTGGGAGTCCTGCTGGACAAGAAGTTAACCATGGGACAGCAATGTGCCATTGTGGTCAAGAAGGCCAGTGGGATCCTGGGGTGTCCAGCAGAGTGAGGGAGGTTCTTCTCCCCCTCTACTCTGCCATAGTGAGACCTCACCTGGAATATTACGTCCAGTTCTGGGCTCGATTTCAAGAGGGATGGGGGTCTATTTGAAAGTGTCCAATGGAGGGCTATGAGGATGATTAAGGGACTTGAGCACTGTCTCATGAGGAGAGGCTGAGGGACCTGAGGCTTTTTGGTCTGGAGAGAAGACGATTGAGAGGGGATTTAATAAATGTTTATAAATAAATCAGGGCCGGATGTCAAGAAGGAAAGGAGAGCTTGAACCCTGGGATAAGACAAGGGACAATGGATGCAAACTAAGCACAAGAAGTTCCACCTCAACATGAGAAAGAACTTCTTTACTGTAAAGGTCATGGAGCACTGCAACAGGCTACCCAGAGAGGTTGTGCAGTCTCCTTCTCTGAAGATTTTCAAGACCCATCTGGATGCATTCATGTGCAACCTGAGCTAGATTTTATGGTCCTGCTCTGATAGGAGGGGTTGGACTCGATCTATGGAGGCCTTTTCCAAACCCCAACATCCTGTGATCCGGTGATCCTTTATGTTAGCTAACAATAGAGTATAATATACATGTTGTTAGATGTATCTAATGTGCAAAATGTAGCAAAAAAAGACATTAAGATCTCTGTCCTGCTCCAATAATCATTTATGTCATGTGATAAAATGGAGTCTAGCTTAAACTGTGCTCAATTAAGTTATCTTTAGTCACTGCTCAATACAGCCAGCATCTTTTATTAATGTAAATGAACAGGACTGGAAAAAGAACAGTCATCCAAGAAAGGACAGTCAAGGCAGACATATGAGGAAATTGGGTGGATTTTTACAAAGAAACAAGTGAGTTAGAACTTTTTTTAACTCCAACACTCTCCTTGTGGTCAATGGAGAGAGAAATAGTTTCTTCTTTTTAAGTAGACATTTAAGACGTAGTGTTCTGTTGAGGTTTTTTTTTTTTTTTCTTTTTTTCTTTTTACTTTGGTTGTTTTGTTTGGGTTTGGTTCTTTGTGCTTTTTCTGGTTGAATTTAAGGCAGCTTTGGGTTAGCAAATCAGACAGTGGCACCAAACTTTTAGTCCTCTTAAGTGAAATGAGATCAATACTACCTCTGGCATCTGGAAAGGTCTTCATTGGATACTGTCTGTGTGCTTCAGTGTGTTTACTATATGTAATTGGGTGTAAGTATGCATTTTCAACCCTTCTTTAGATACTATGGTTTAAACTAAGTATGCCTGTAGGTTTTCTTTTGTTTCAAATTTCAACATTTTCCCCCCTTTTTAAATTAATCTGTTCGATTATTATTTTAAAATGTAATACATTTTGCAGCTTATGAATTATGAAAAGAAACATCAGTGAGTTCCAACATGTCAGTTCAGACATTTGAACAGATAATTTATATTTTGTATTGGTAATCACAAGTAGAATACTGCACTTTAACTTGCTTATGAAGAGTTACTAGTTTTTGGTTTTTTTTTTTTAATTTTTAAATTATTATTATAAACCGGGTATAGATTCTGCACCAGAGAAAAGCACTACATGTGTATTTGGACACAATGTTGCAGAAATTATAACTATGTCAATGCTACACACACATAAAAAGGATAAATAAGTAGCATCTCTCTTCTGGGTCCAGGAACAGCAAAAAGAAAATGAAAGAGATGTTCAACCATTTTTTTACAAAGGTCACAAGAAAATTAGAGAGCTCAGCATTATCTGTTTGTCACTTCTGGTTTCAGCCCACATGAAATAGAAGTGCAGTGGGGTTCAGTGCCTGTATTCAACAGAAATTACAGATTTTGTCATGTCTTGTCTCTCTTCTACAAGTCATGCATTAACCTGTGGAATAAAAGTTTATTCTGGCTTATTTTGAGGGCAAAGAAGTGTACTCTACATGTCCATTTGGATTATTCTGGTCCTGTTTCTCCTTGGAGTTCAGTGCTTGCCTTCCTCTTGTGTTTAAATGTTTCATTCTGAATTTAGTGCTTCTACGCTGCACCAGATGAGATCCTCTTTTTGAATTATAGGTGTAGTATAGGTAGCGAATGAGCAACCGCCTACATGATGGCAGAGACCTGTTAACAAGGTGGTAGTTCTCTATCTGTATTCCTCACATTTTTGGCTTTTCTAGTAACCATGCCAAAATGAAGCAAAATGACCTTGTTCAGGGAATATGAGTCCTGATAAGACTGTTTAGAGAAATAGGACAGGAAGAATCAGTTTAAAATAGCTCCCACGGTTTGATGTCTATTCTGATTTTGAATTTAAATGATGGTGGTTTTTTTGTTTGCTTTGGTTTGTTTATGTGTTGTTGGTTGGTTTTTTGTTTTTTTTTTTGGGTTTTCTTGTTGTTTTTTGTTTTGTTTTGTTTTGTTTTTTCCCACTTGCTTTTTAACAATAATCTCTCCATTTGCATTTGCCATACACTTGGAGTATTAACAATAGTAGCAGGGTATGATGAGTGCTTAAATCTACTATTATATAACAAATTTCTAGAATGGTTAACTATTCCATTCTACATCATCTTGCAACTTTGGACACCCTGCAAATACTATGCAATATTGTCACAGAATGGGTGTTTGACCACAGCCATCTTGAACTGTTGGGCTTTGCAACAAAATAGTCAATGTCCTGGTACCTAACACCTCCACCATTCAACCCCCATTTTACTAGGACATTAACTAATCTCCTTCCTTAGTTTTAACTAAACAGTTATTGCCTCTCAAAGGATCCTGACCAGGTTACATTCTTATTTAATGAGGAAATTACTCTAAAGCTGTTAACAACTGAACAGAGGTCCCCTTGGGAAAAGACATGAATTCTTTTCCTATGAAGAGACTGAACAACCAGATGGGCACCTTCAAGGCATACACAGCTTCAAGGGAAATGCTTCAAGCGCCTCAGCTTCCCAGCAGCAATGATGCTTGTTTACCATGAAAGGATATTCTCTGTTAGCTTGTGTAAATTTTTAATTTGGGAATCATCAAATAGTGGGATAAAAATATCTTAATGGAGGTGAATTGTGTTAAACTCTTCAGAGCATATAGACATGAATATTTGACTGAAAAGAAATCAGTAGGAAATGTCAGAACAAAACCAGAGCACGGCCTTCTCCTTCCCTTTTTCTGTAGCATTTGTTTAAAACAAAACAAAACAAAGTGTGATCCACCAGTGGTTGTGTTTAGCATATAAGATAGACTTTTGCACAGCTATTGTTGCATAGCACTACCAATCTCACTTCAAAACACATGTTTATAATGTTGGAATTTCTTAATGTTATAGAACAGGATATATGTGGCTAATGAAGACATTAGATTTCTAACCAGAATGCAAATAAAAAAATTTTATTTTTTAGCATTCGACTGTCAGCACTATCCAAGAATTATTCAGGTTTGACATTGTCGTCACGCAAAGTTTTGCTCTATTTTACAGGCAGTCTCCATGAAGCTAAAATTTCCAGTGCTGTCATATGTTGAGATTTTAATTATACGTCTCAGAAAATTTACAGCTTTTGCATGTGTATTTGCCTTTAAAATGTGCTTCATATCCTGAAAAAATATATAATGTATAATATTTACTGCTTGCATATTTTAGCTGTTTCTTGAATAACTTAAATTTTAGAAAACACATCTGTGACTGCTTCTGAGACTAAAAGGTTCTTACCTGCTCATGAAACAGGTAAGATGTAGTTGCTAATTTAACAGAAAAAGAGTAAACCCTTCACAGGAATCAGATTGGGTTACTTTGCTTATATGAATCATGGTAAGGAGAGAGAAAAATTCAGAGACTCTAATCCAACTCTTGGTTGGATAGGACCTTTAAGATAATTGAGTTCAGACATTAAGCTAATGCTACCAAGTCCACCACTAAACCATGTCCCTAACTGACACATCCACATGTCTTAACTCCAGGGAAGGTGACTCCACTACTTTCTCAGGCAGCATGGGCAGTCTCTTTGCTACAATCTCCTTCCAGTCAGCTGGAGAGAGTGATGAGATCGGCCCTGAGCCTTCTTTTCTCCAGACTAAACAACCATGGTCTCCGTTGCTCCTCATTATACTTGTTCTCTAGACCCTTTGCCAGCTTCATTGTTCTTTGGACACAGACCATTTCTCTTCACAGCTTACATATAGGGTATCACTGCAAGAATAAGCTCTGAGAATGTCACAATAAAATGTAATGTAAGGTTCTTATGCATAAAAGAAGCTTGTCATGTAAAATGGTTAAGGCGAGACAATGTCTATAGATATTCCTTGACAAGGTGATACATTCAGTATCATGTACAGTTTTCAGGCAAAAGTAAGGTGTCATACAACTGAGTTATATTGACAGTAGCGTTAGATGTAAGTTTTATAGACACCAGTCCTGAGCAGCTCTGCTAATGGCTGCCATTCCTCTCCCATTTACGAAAGGAAACAATTTTTAGGAAGTCTGGAATAGATCTTCACTGTTTCAGAGGTCTGAACAAGATCCAAGTTCCCATAAGTATTTCCTAACAACCCTGCTTACTACTTCTAAGACTAGACTGTAAAATATGACAGTCAGATATGATGGGAGACAGATGCTTACAGAACTATACATTATAGTAGTGAGAATATTCTGATCAAGGAAATAACTGTCCATAAATTAATTGTATTTTTACCTAGTATATCTATCTTAGTTTTACTTCACAAAATTCAAAGCCAATGGAGGCAATCATTATTGACTAGTTTGACCTCCATAGTGAAGGCCATAGAATTTCAGCATTAAAATTCTTAATACGTATCAGGAGGAATTAATTTACTCATTCTTCAAGCATTTAAATGAAGAATGATAGTTTAAAAAAGGAAGGAATATTTGTGCAGCAGAGTGTCTGCAATGTTTTAATCATTTGAACTTGTTTATTTGTGGTGTTCAAAAAGTTCCATCAATCCAGTATTTTTCTGGATCTCCAAAGAAAGTGCTTATTTACTCTTGAGGTAAGGTCATCTTGAGTGCCATGACAAAGCAACTGCAGGATGGCCAGGGCATCAGGCCCAGCCAGCATGGGTATAGGAAGGGCAGGTCCTACCTGACCAACCTGATCTCCTTTTATGATCAGGTTACCCTCCTGGTGAATGCAGGGAAGGTTGTGGATGTGGACTTCAGCAAAGCCTTTGACACCGTCTGTCACAACAAGCTCCTGGCAAAGCTGGCAGCTTGTGGCTTGGACAGATTCAGTCTGAAATGGGCCAAGAACTGGCTGGAGAGCTGGGCCCAGAGAGTGGTGGTGAATAGTGCCACATCCAGTTGGCATCCAGTCACTAGTTGTGTTCCCCAGGGATCAGTGCTGGGCTCAGTCCTGTTCAGTATCTTTGTTGATGATCTGGGCCAGGGGATTGAGTCCATTATCAAGAAGTTTCCAGATGACACCAAGTTAGGAGCAGGTATCTATGTGTTGGAGGGTAGGAGGGCTCTGCAGAGGGACCTGGACAAGTTGGACGTGTAGGCAGAAGCCAATGGGCTATGATTTAACAAGGCTAAGTGCAGGGTTCCACGCTTTATCCACAACAACCCCAAGCAGTGCTACAGGCTGGGGGCAGAGTGGTTGGAGAGCAGCCAGGCAGAAAAGGAGCTGGAGGTACTGGTAGACAGTAGGGTGAACATGAGCCAGCAGCATGCACAGGTGGCCAGAAGAGCCAATGGTATCCTGGCCTGGATCAGGAACAGTGTGGCCAGTAGGACAAGGGAGGTTATTCTTCCCCTGTACTCAGCACTGGTCAGGCCACACCTTGAGTCCTGTGTCCTGGGCCCCTCAATTCAAGAGAGATGTTGAGGTACTGGAATGTGTCCAGAGAAGGGTGATGAAACTGGGGTTGTTTAGCCTGGAAAAGAGGATGCTCAGGGGTGACCTCATTGCTGTCTACAACTACCTGAAAGGAGATTGTAGACAAGTGGGGGTTCGTCTCTTCTGCCAGGCAACTAGCAAAAGGACAAGAGGACATAGTCTCAAATTGTGTCAGGGGAGGTCTAGGCTGGATATTAGGAGGAAGCTCTTCACCGAGAGAGTGATTTGCCATTGGAATGGGCTGCCCAGGGAGGTGGTAGAATCGCCATGTCTGGAGATGTTCAGGAAAAGACTGGATGGGGCACTTAGTGCCATGGTCTAGTTGATTGGATAGGGCTGGGTGATAGGTAAGACTAGATGATTTTGGAAGTCTCTTCCAGCCTGGTTGATTCTATGATTTTTTTTTTTTTTTTTTTAAACAAACAAGAAAACCAAACCAAACCCAAAACCAAACCAACCAACCAACCAACCAAAGAAAACCAAACAAACTTTTCCATTTTGCTTATCATACTAAGGACAACAATTTTCTTTTCAATGTTATTAACTTGGCCTGGTTTAATTTTTTCTTCTGGAAAATGCACTTTGTTATCCTGAGGAATTAATATTTCAGCTACAGTCTATCATTTTTTTTTATTTCAAGGTTCCTATTCTTCCCCTCTGCCTCTCATCATTTCTTTGGGATTCACTTTTTTTTTTTATTTACTTGTTTCCACAGAGTAATTCCATTCATTGCCATGGACTGGTGTGTCATATGTATGCTGATAGCATACTGCAACACTTTCTCCAGGCTTTGCAGTCCTGGGCAGCTGCTTGATGATTTGTGTAATTGTTTGTGCTATTCAAAATTTCTTCGACTTAGGAGAGATAAAACAGAGTTGCTATTGATTCGTTCTTCAATGAGGATATCTCAGGTATAATCCATGCTGGTATCTGCAAGAGGCAGCTCTTTTAACTACCTCAAATAACGACTATGACCTTAGTGCTATACAACTTCCATTAGAAGCCTTCATTATACAGCATTAAATGTGTTTTTGCTGTTTCTGCTGTTAAAAACATTCAGGATTATATCTGAGCTACTTTCTGTCAAGTCTAAAACAAGAATTTAGAAATTTTAAATTATAATATCATAAATTGTTTCCATGTTCCCTTCCTGTTTGATACTTTTGTTTTCTAGGTGTACAGGAAAACACTAAAATTATTGTCCACTTGTATGGCAGAGTTAACACTGTGTATAATTTATCCTTTAAAATATTTATTGCATCTAGTTTTATATTAAATTTGCATTGTGCTTAGGATTTTTCCATGAAGGACACTTTATGGAAGTAAATTGGATTTATTGATAGGATATGTGAAATGTTTGCAGGAAATATTATTTGATGTGGTAAAAGTGTATTAGTGAGCTAGCTTTCCGAGTTATAAATTACTGCATAGCTGTCATACCAGGCTACCAAACAGCATAGAGTTTACACAGTGTCTTGTAATTCCAGAACAAAGAAAAAAAGCTACTCAGAAAACTGCATGGTTTGAGAGCCAAATATTAAAACCATTAACTTTCTGAAATAATTTTAGGGAAGTAGCTTGTATTAGAAAATAGGTATTCCTTATAATACTACTAAAGAGTTTATTCTGTTGTTCTCAACATAGATAAATGTACTAGATAACTTACATGACTCTGATAAGCAAAGCTTAGAAAATCTGAGGCACTTTAATGGCAAAGAGCAGTAAAATTAAGCTTATTATAAACTCAAAAGAATTACAGATAGAAAAAGAGCACTGACAGTCATAATAAAAAGAAGAGCAAGTTAGTTACATGTTTTCATATACCAAGATACATTTTTTCCTGATGTTTCAAAGCCTGGAACATATCCTTATAGACTACATTCCATTGTTTTCTATATCTGTTGCAAAATGTAAATGAAACCAAACATAATAATTTCCTTAGCATAGCAGTACATATATCAGGACAATGTACAAGCATGTTATTTTGAATTTAGGGATTTAATCTTATTCTTCTCTTACTCGATGCCAGGAGGGATGCAAAATTATACAATATTAAGCCATAAGCAGCCATAGATGGAAATGTTGATCTAATCACGTTATGTGTTTGCATAGACTTTTATCACCTGTGTTAGATCACAATAGCTTTATAACAAATATTAATTTTAATAGAGTTATTACATAATAAAACTTAGTATTTTTAGTGCTTCTGAATCTCTCACAGTTCAGCTTTCTGACTTATTTTGTCAGGAAGATGGTTTTAGCTACTAAAGAACATATTGACCAGTTCCTTAAAGTTAACATAGAATCATAGCATCATAGAATTGTTTTGAGTGAAAAAGACCTCTAAGTTCATCAAGTCCAGCCATCAGTCTAAGATCTCCAGGGCCATTAAGCTGGCTCCTGAAGTGCCATGTCCACATGTCTCTTGAACACCTCCAGGGACAGTGACTCCACCACCTCCCTAGGAACCCATTTTGATGACCACTCCTCCACTAAAGAAAATTTTCCTAATATCCGACCTAAACCTCCCCTGACACAGTTTCAGGACAGTTTGGTCCACTAGGAGAGGAACAAATATATGATGGCACATTTGCATTAGGAGCCTCGGTTTAGTTTCAATGTGAAAAAGGCATGCCAAAACATGATCCAGTATGATTAGGGGAAGAGCAGAGAAATTTCTTTACAAAAAATATTCTTGATCAAGACTGAAACCCCAATGCAGGCATAGCAGATACTGCAGGATTTGACTGTATATTAATTATAGATTTGTTTTCCAGAGAGTCTGTTTTAAAACAAACAAAAGCATAGTTTGTTGTTCTGTTTTTAAAACATCTAGAAAAAAAGATATGCAACAAAAAGATTATCCAAGAGTTAGGGTAATGAGTGAAGGCAAACTGAAGACATTTCACTTTACTGACACTGCTTGCCATGGGAAAAAATTGTCCCTGTCTTCTCCTAGGTTGACAGTCACCTTAAATGAATGCATTGTATAGCTTGTTCACGACTTCCAAAAGAGACAATTTGCCAAATATAAGTCATCTTTACTTTAGAATCATGCTTCTAGCCACACAGTGTTGTGGGATAAATAAAACCTGTGGCAATCTACCAAAAAGAGTATAAAACAGATCAAGTCAGATTATAAACCTGAAAGTAAAAAATAGTCATACTACCAGAAAACATTCAGTCCGTATTTCTCATCTCCCACACAGACTGTTTTTCCAACTCTCTCCAGCCAGTGAAACTGAAGATATATTTTAATAGTCTGTCAGTCACAGAACAAGACTAAAATGATGTCCATAGTTCTGGGTCTGATAACTCTGCACTTATAACATTGATTTCTATGTACAGGGACATGGAAGCTGGGTTCCCCTTATTTATTTCCAAAGGGATAACAAAGGTTTTGAACATTTAAGTACTTGCTGAGAATTTTACTGGAGTTTTTGCACTTTTGCATCACTGTCTCAAAGCAAGTTTGTTCTTAAATTACCACAAGCATAAGTGCTTTCTGATGCACTTACATATAGTCTTCATATAAGTCTTTTCTATATATACAACATTGATATAGGCCAGGACAGTTACATTTAGCACACAAAATGAAAAACAAAAGATTATATGTTAAAAAAGCCAAAGTTATGGAAACTGCATAACATAAAAATTGCTTTATTATCAACGGTGCTTTGGTCAGAAATTCCAAGCACCATACGAGCTAGTATATAGTATCCCAGACAAAACTAGGACACCTGGAAAACTAGGACACCTTAGTTTTAAGTCTTGAGAAAAGTGATGTCTCTCTCTTAGGAGACAGTTTAATTCTCTAAATCAGAAAGCATGGATAATAGCCCTGGCCATTTGTGAAATGAGGAGGCAGCAATCACTTTATTAAGCTGCTAGGCCGTATAGAAGAATAGCAGGATGGAAGAAAGCATAGCCCTCACCTGGATGAAGATGGACTGGAGTCCTAGATCCTGCTTCTGACAGAGAGTAAGCATTTTACATCAGACTGTCATAAAAGAAAGTTTGAACAATCCTAAGAGAAAAAATGAGAAGCTCATTTTCTCCCATTTCTGCTGAGCTAGTTTCAAGTCCCTCTTTTCAATTGGATTTCTGGTCCTATGACTTGTATTCCTGGTTACCAATGGTGCTGTTTCAACAAGAAGGATGGGGAAATAGTTAAAAGTGATAAGCAAAAATGGTGTCCAAAAGATGAAAGAAAATAGTCTAGACTTTGGCAAGGTAAACTTAAGTACATGATAAGCTAAGCCAAAAAAGATCTTTTGGAGCAATTTGCTAACACAAGTGAATTCTTTATTTATTTATTTATAACATATCCAAAGCAGAAACCCTGCCAAAGAATTTGTATGGCTTACATCAGATTGATGTGGGAAAAGAGCAGTATTAGAAGATAAGGCCGCTGTGTAAAAGTTAAATTAATTCTGTCCATTGTTATCAATAGTGGTAGCCATTACAGAACATTTTTTCTTTATGTGTGTCAAATTTAAGGAAGGTCCCCAAATGTGCCAGTTTAAAAGGTTTTAGAACAAATTAATAGCTACATATTGTCAGGATGAAATGACTTTTGACCAAGAGTTTTAAATGAAATCAAATATAAGATTGCTGATCTTGTTTGTAGTGGACCATTACTTCATACATTGGCTTTTATATCAGATGGATGAATTAATGTTATGACTACTTTCTAAAGGACACCAAAAGCATCTAGGAAATTAAAAAAAATTATGTCTCACTGCTATTACACGCAAATGTTAAAGGAAATACATTAATTAATATCATTCATAGACATATTAATATACTTACTATAAATGGCAATATGAGACTGTAACTACACAGGATATTTGTAGAAGGAAGCCCATGATTCATAAATGCTGTAGATTAATTTTTATGTGTGTGTGTGTGTGTGTGTGAAAAATAACAGTCAGCACATGTTATCTGCTCAAAGCACCCTGCATGGATTTTCTAACAACTAGACCCCCCACCACTGGTTCTTAAAAAAAACAAAATTATTAAAGAGTAAGAGGGAATTTCATGATGAATAATAAATTAAATAGTGGGAGTTAAAAAGCGCACTTCAATGGTCACTTACTAAAATGGGGAAGGTAATCAATTATCCCACAAGGCTCGGTTCTTGAATATCTGTTGCTTAAATATTCTTATACAATGTAGAGTAGAGGGTGAACTGCAAAATTCTTAAATTTTGTGCTGTTATATAGCTCTTTAGCTTCATCAGAAGTGAAATTGACTGAATCTGCATTACGATTTCACGGTATGGAGCAACCAATAGACAGGCAGATTAAATTCAATATCAATAAATTCAAAATAACGTACATGAAGGGAAAAATAAACTCTGAGTTTGAAAACAACAATAGATAATGTCAGGTATAAATGCTCAGGAAAGAGGCTTTATATACACCATTTTATGTATCCAGTGGCCAAATGTAAATCAAAACGCCAATGGCATCCTAGCTTGTATTAGAAACACTGTGGTCAGCAAGAACAGGGAGATGATCGCCCCCTTTTACTCAGCATTGTTGAGAACATACCTTGAGTACTGTGCTCAGTTCTGGGCCCCTCACTATAAGAAGGACATGGAGGTGCTAGCGAGTGTCCAGAGAATGGTAATGACACTCATGAAGGGCCTAGAGTACATGTCCTGTGAACAGCTGCTGAGTGAACTAGAGTTCAGTATAGAGAGGAGGAGGCTGAGAGGAGACCTCATTGCTCTCTACAATTATCTGAAAAGCAGTTGGAGTGAGGAGGGGGCCAGCTTCTTTTCTCTGGTGGCAAGTGGCAGGACTAGAGGAAAGAGATGGAAGCTGTGCCAGGGGAGATTTAGGTGGGATATTAGGAAACGTTTCTTCACTGGAAGGGTTACCAAACATTTTAATAGTCTTTCCATGGCAGTGGCAGAGTCACTATCCCTGGAGGTGTTTAAACAGAACGTGGATCTGGCACTCAGTGACACAGTTTAGTGTTGACCCTGCAGTGCTGGGTTCAAGGTTGGACTGGATGGTCTCGAAGGTCTCTTCCAACTTTATATATTCTCTGTTGAAAAAAATTTTTAAAATCAAATTCTGACACCAAGTAGTTTTACAGTACACATCTCTCTTGAATGCTATTTACTGTCCTGATTCTCTCTTCTCAGCAAAGACATCAAAAAAGGGAAATCTAAAGATGATACTAACTGTTCAGAATACACAACAATTGACTGAAGTAAGGTATGATACAGACAAATGAAATCAGGAAAAAACATAAGTAAATAGAAGGATTTCATATAGATTAAAAGGAAACCATAGATTTAATTTTCATGGAATTTTCTGCTTTCCAGAAATGTGAGCTGTTAATTCTTGGGGAAAAGTCTGCAGGAGGCATTAACATCATGATGCAGTTGTAATCTTTTGCTTAGGAACCTCCTAAACATCCAGTTACTGACATTTTGTACGATTTGTTGGAAAGAATGATCACCTTATTTTTGCTGTATTTTCTTACAGTCTTCCCACAAACATCTTTCCTGGTCACAGTCAGACACATGACATTAGCTTAAGTGGACCTCTGTTATGACCCCAGGGAGACTATTCGTTCATTATGGAGCCTATTTATATATATTTACCATTATTTCTTCTCCCACTTCTTACCTAATTTATTTAAAACCTATTCCAGTTATATAATCTTTTTTTCCCCTCTGTATTATCTCACAGCTGTTGTGTATTTGACAGTAGCCATTGTGAAAATTACTGAAAACAGAGATGTATAGCAATTTTTGCATAGGTAATCTAGACCCTAATCCTGGGATAGATGGAGAATTAGGGGAAATATGCTATAATTAAAATCCAAACCCCATTCTCTTTAAGCGACCTAAGGAATCAGATTCGTTATCTTCAAGAGAACTACCCATGCACATAAAACATGCAAACTGTATCTTTTTTTTCCTCATAACATATTGAATACTGAATAGGAACTTTTGGAAGGGGAGAGTGTTTGAAGTTGCTGTCACATAATACTAGGGGTATTTTGAATAAGGATGTATATCTTAAGTTACTCATAAACATTTCAAAATCAAGAAGCACCTGCAATGCAGATAATGAAGTACAGAATTATTTTCTATTTTGGGGCACATACAGTAAAATAAACAAAACCAAACAAAAATGAAACAAGAGGATGAAGGAATATAGAATCATAGAATGGTAAGGTTGGAAGGAGACCTCAAGGATCATCTAGTTCCAGCCCCCTGCCATAGGTAGGGACACCTCCCACTAGTACAGGTTACTCAAGGTCTCATCCAACCTGGCCTTGAACACCTCCAGGGAGGGAGCAGCCACAACCTTCCTGGGCAACCTGTTCCTGTGCCTCACCACCCTCAATGTAAAGAACTTCCTCCTGACACCNGAACATACATAAATCCAGAAATTCACATTCAAAGACTCTAAACATGCTTCTGAACCACAGTCCCAGCACTACAGATGCCTTAAATGTTCTGAGGCATCTTTCCATAAAGAAGTCTGATTAGGGAAACCCCATTTACATACATTTATATACATAAGCTCTATGCAAAGTTCTGTGTTTGGAAACTTTCCTGTGTGTGAATTTTTCTGTTCACTCTTGAATTTTAACTTAACTTTCCATTTTTTAAAAAGTTTCTGCATTTAAAAAAAAAAGTTTATAAAGCAGATTTTTTTTTTCTTTGAAAGCTTTGTGAGTAGCGAAGATGATAATCGAGAAAGGAGTGATGTGAGAAAAAGAATTATTTCCAGATTCACTCTTGGATGTTGTGAGAAAAATTAAGTGATTCTTCAAGCTAGCACATGCTGGTAGATTTACAGCTCTGCTGTAATTGGTGAAACAGTTGACAAAACATGTTTATATAGGACTCGTGAAAAAAAATGTTTTTTGGGCCTCATGTTTATAGGATGTTTTTTCTTCTTTCATTTTCATTACATCCAGAAATAGAAATTAACAAGTTTTACAAGAATGTTTTGACGTAGGAACAAAATTATTAGCCTCTTATTAATAGGAAGCAAATTTATTCAGTTTTAGTAAAATCTTCTTGAAACACAGTTGTGTTCAAACTATCCAATGGGCTAAACGAAGTATATAGGAATATACAGTCACTATCCCAGAAGTTTACAATATAATTATCACTGAAACAAAGATGTTACTGTAGATTTTTCAAAATATTACCCAAACTGTTCACTAAGTTCCTGAAAAAGTTGTGTTTTCTCAGAAAACTGTTTATGAAAGGGAAAAAAATATTAATTTCACACAGGTCTAGTTTGTTTTCTCTTGTTTCCTGCTTAGCTCTGTTTTGCATGGTAGAAAAAATCTCATCAGTCTTATGCTCCTGACCCAGCTCCCTTTGAAAACTGTTTTGTCATCTTTCAGCTCCTTAAAGTAAAAGATGAAAGAAAAAATATGGATGTGATTGTAATGAGGATAATCAAAGTTGAAAGGAAAGCAGAGGCATTGGAGGAAATTGAAGTGTGGATACTGATAGATGCTCAACAGAGAAAGGTGGAAATGATGAGTCTGTAATGTGACTTAATGGAAGGAAATACTTTACAGGAGAACAAAGATCCTTACAAACAGTGATGAAAGTAGACACTTGAGATTTCAGTGGAAATCTGAAGCCTATGTGAAGAGATTAGATTGAGTAGAGGTAATACTATATGAACTTCTCGTGACTTTCTTTGACACAGTATTTAGTCTAACACTGAGAGCTGGAAAAATATTTATCATACACAAGGTATATCTGAAACCAGCTTCACAGTGCAGTACTAAAGGACAACATGGATCACCACAGAGTTTTCCCATTAGTTGCTTAAAGTGATTACTTTCTTTCTGGAAGTTGGAGAAGATTTTTTTTTTTTTTTAAATTTTGAATTTTTTCTTTAATAAAGTTTCATCTTTCTTAATATAGTACGGGTTACATGGGTATTCTTTTAATTCTGACTTTTTTTTCAATCCCCTTTGGCTATTCTGCAGTGTATTTTACGGAGAAGGATAGATATTTATGTGATAAACTATGATGATACAAAACTATTCCTGTAGTTAATTCCTCAGCTTCTCAGACTGAGTTTGATAAAGAAATTTACAGTTTATTAGCTGGAGATAGTTTGTATGATTGCTTCTTGAAGCATTATTTCTGCTTTGTTTTGTTTTCCTGTCTTCCTGCACTTAATCTTTAGCATCTACTATCTATATTAATAAATATTTTATTTTAATCTGACATAGATCTCTTGATGGATGATCATACTGAATATTAAACATTTGGACTACATCATGGCATCCTCTGACTGTAACAGATTTTTTACTGTCCTGAGTAATATAAAGTAATATGAACTATTAATTATGTACTGTCTTTCTTCTTTTATCAAACAGTGGACTTTGTAGGTGTAGGAGAATTATCTCTTCTAGTCTCACACTAAAAAATATCCAATGAGTTTGATGAAGGAAAACACATTTTATAACCATGGTAACTGCCAGTAACATCTGTAGATTGCTCTTTTTCTGATTTCTTTATGAAGATTGAAAAACATCATTAATTTTTGTTGATTTTTACTTTTTGTGCAAAAGGAGAAAAGGGGAAATCAATGATGGGAATAATTTTAAATCACATATGGCTAAGTATTTAGGAATCACTGGCACAATGAGTATGGCAGGCAATAAAAAATATTTAGATTCAGATTACTTTGTCAGAGATAGAATTAGCCTTTCCATAAAATTGGATTGTCTCTGTAAACATTTTAATGATACCTCTAACGATACTTCACTAAAAACATTGATGTGTATGGTTCTTTTCAAATGCTTTTGTAACAGGATCTGATACCTCTTTGTCAAATTCTATCCATCTGCCCCAAAATCTGAAAGGATTAAAAAAAAAAAACCCTCTGTGAGATGATCCTGACAGACTACTGTGGAATCTCCTGTAAATAACATACTAGTGCTACTGTAGTTGAGGGCTGCAAGGGTCTAGTCAACTTTGGTTCAAAGAGAGATGAATCTTCTTAAAGGATTTTTTAATGGCCTCACTTTTCATCTAAACATGAACATTTTTGACTGTCTTTTTCTTGACGATTTTAACCCTGTGTGGAAGTAAACTTCATCAAAGGAAACCCCTAAAATACATTTTCTTTCCTCTGTTTGTGGCAGGTTAGACTTTTCCCTAATATTTTTTGTTGAGCTCTTTTGCTACACCAGGCATTCTTCTCCATGTCTCCGTTGCAGCACCTTTGTTCACACCTTTCCCAAAGGTGAGACCCGATGAACCAAATTCTCCATATACCATTGACTAAATATGGCTATAATATGTAGTGTTTCCTCTTCCTTGCACTGTGATTCTCAGCCAAGCAGAACAGAAATAGATCTCTCAATTCCTGCAGTTGAAGTTGGTGTTCCATAGAGCATGGACCTGCTTTCAAGAGGCCAGACTCACGGGCAGAAAACAAAGCAGTAATTTATGAAAATACAGAAACTGGTTGCAAGACTTTTTCTCTGACATAGCACTTGAGATGAAAAGATAGGTGCTATGTGATTGTGCACAATGTATGGGACTTGAACTCTACGGTGTGCACCAAACCTGAAAGACCTGTGGAAATCCTTTGGTCAGTAAGCTCCCGAAGTGTTATGACATGTGTTCAGCTACATTCACTACAGAGATGCGATTTTAGTCAGGGAAGAGAGACAAAGGTGCAAAAGATATCTCTTCCTGCTTTCAGATACCTTATGGCTCTTTTGCAAGATGCCTGGTGTTATCCTTTTGCAACTGTTTTGCTAAACCATGTTCTCCTGGTTTCCTACATGTGGCTGAGAACTCCATCAGGAAAGAAGGTGTGATGGTATCATTATCTTTTTCATTGTGTTCACTATCCAGCAGCCAGAAGACTGATTTGACTCTTCTACTCCTTTGCTTGGAATGAGAACTAATGGATGGTTTGTGTTAACTGATGTTAAGGAGGAATTTGAATCTGGATTAGTAGCAAATTGTAATGAGGCCAATATAAAATTATTAAATAGTTTATTAAATATACAAAGAAAATTTCCCCAAACTTATTTAGAATTAACACATACAGATTCTATTATGTGGTTGGTAAACCTATTTTTGCAGAATGTATATTCAGATTGATTTAAATGATTTTAGGAAAGGTTTTAGAAAATTTAAACTGGAGAGTCTGGCAGCACAAACTACCATTTAAAGGTTAAATGTAAACTTTCACAGGCTTTAGAAAAGAGAGTTAGTTTACTCCCTCTTCAGAGTCTCAATATCTGTAATCCAAAAGCTTATGTAGAACCATAAAAGAGGAAAAATATAGTCCCAGCCACGTGGTGGCCTTCCATGTGGTGATGATGCTGCGGGGTTCTGCTGCTTGTGTAGCTCCAATTGAGCATGTTGTCTGAGAAGATCCATGGACATGAGGCAAATCCTCTGTGGCTCTCAGGAGGTCATTGGAGTGGTCAGCCACCTGGGCGAAGCAGGATCCGAGTTTACAGGCTGGAGCAGTCTGATTGGGAGCTGTTGTATAGCAAAGGAGTCAGCCCTTGGGCTGGAGCGGCGGCCAGCAGGCCCCAGTGTCGCAACTCATTGCTAGGCCTTTGCTAGGTTGTCACCTAGACTCGGGCAGAGTCAAATGCACTCGCTCTCGGCTGAGCTCGGTGTGGAAGCTACGCACGGTGCAAAGCACGCGAGGCAAACAGGCAGCAGACAGAACAAAGGCAGCAGCAGCAGCAAACAAACAAGTTGGCTAGGTTTTTAAGCATTTTGAGGAGTGTCTTTGACCAACAGCAACAGATGAAAACACCCCTAGAACCAATCCCAGGTTATTTCACCAAAAAAAGGGAGATGCACATGCCTAGCATCCATGACCTGTGTTTACCGAAGACAAAGCAGGATGCAAACCAAGGCCAAATATGGTGTCTCTGTGGCAGACTGAGAGGTACCAAGGCTTTTGTCATCTCCTGCTTCTTCCACCCAGGAAGAAGGAGTGAGGAGGGGGGGCAAGGTAGGTATTCAGATAGGTGCTTAGGATATGTTTTGGATATGTATTCTAGATATAATTTGGACCTTCCACCACAACTGAGTACAGATTTTATGTATCTATCCCTATTCTTTCTGGTAGATGATTTAAACCTGTGTGTACAACAGACCATCTGTGGTCTTTAGAGAGGAATAATAAAGTCTTCTTGTATCATTCTTGGAAATACCATGGAAACATTTCTTGCTTCTCTATGGATTTCTGAAAAATAACTTATTTAAAATAAGTTTACAGAATATATACATGCAGGCAGCTGCGGGGAGAAGTAAAAGAAATCAAATTCTTATGGAATGTTTTGGACCTTTAGAACATTTTTTAAAAGAGGGATAACCCACAACTGTTTCAAAGCCTTTAAAATTGAAGTGTTCATTCTGAAAAAGCAGTCATGTCAAAGGTGATATGTAGCTCCCCTTCTAACTCTGTGTTTGTACATCTAAATCAGCTTTTCAAGGTTAAAACTGTGAACATAACATGGCTGCTGACTTTTAAGAGAACTTCAGTGCAACCTAAATTGCATTTTATAATGTGGGAGGATTGTTTATCCTTTGAAGTAAATCAGATTTCCATAGATACTGTGTGTTATGAGAATGTTCTTCAAAAGACTGTGGGCGTAACTGTGTAAATTAGTAGATTTATATACCAATACATAAAATATTGCTATGTCTGAACATTTAGAAAATACAACTCAAAGACCAAAGGTTTGTTATTTTAAAAGGCGTTTTAAATAGTAATAATTTGAAGTTTCTTTGCTATTTTGATTTTAAACTCTCAGAATGTATGCATCTATAGTGTTTTCATAGCAAATATTAAGATTATAAAGTATTATAATTGAGGCATAGGAAGTTTCACATAAACATGAGGAAGAATCTTTTCACTGTGAGTATGACAGAACATTGGAACAGGCTCCACAACAGGGGGGTTGTGGAGTCTCCCTCTCTGAGGTTACTCAAAACCTGCCTGGATGCATTTGTGTGTGATGTGATATAGGTGATCTTGCTCTGGCAGGGGGGTTAGACTAGATGATCTTTCAAGGTCCCTTCCAGCTCCTGACATTCTGATTTTGTTAAACTTTCAAAGTAAGACATTTTATATTATTTTATAAGCAATTATCTGATAAAAGAAGTTTAGGTTTAAAAAAAAAATAACAGAGAATATTCTGACAGTTAAAAAAAATTATCATTTGACAATCCTGAGACATTATAGGAGAAGTTATATTAAAATAGTCTTCATAGGCTTTGTTGGATCAACACAAGATGTCCTCATGCATTTCTAATGATTCTCTATGTACAGCTTTTTACATGCAGCTCTTCATGATGTATTTAGATGTCCCTGTCATAGCTAATCTTTGTGCTGACAGTAAAATGCATTTCATATTTTAAATGCCATTGACTTTTTTTCCCTCCCCATTTTCATCCAGGATTTCATTCCATGTATCAGTTAAATATCTCAGCTTCTCTTTTCTATTAATTCACTAACTTAAAAATAAAGGACCTTTTTCAAATGTAGCAATGCTCCTATGTTGATTTTAATATGCAATACCTTCTCTTCTCCTAAGTTTTAGATTATTGGGTAGCTTCTGATTTAAAGTGGCATTTTCTCCACATTGGTATGAAGGACGTTATTAAAGAAAAAAAGTAAGAAGGGAGTTGACGTTTTGTATGAATTCTCTTACATTATGCTGTGCATATTGCACCAAAAAAATATGTCAGATTATATAAAGAATACCTACCTAAGAAAGATTATGAAAAAAATCCGCAGTGTGAACAGTGAATTTTTAATGAGTAGGAAAACAGTATGCCTAAAACTATGATAACTGGACATAACTAGGCCTTTTAAGTATGTGAACAAAGGAAAAAAATGCATAAATGCATGTCTCTCTGACATCTGGAAATTTGTATTCATAGATATCTTTATCAAATACATGTTTGTAGACTCTTCTATATCCACTGAAGTAATCCACATTAGATTTAATGCAACAATAATTATTTTTTTTAAAAAAAGAGAAAAGTTGTGAAAAAGCATATTACATTCATGACCATTTGAGTATGTCTTCTGTATTTGGAAGCTTTTAGTATATTGTATTTCTACAGTTTAGCTACATATACTCCCCCAAAACTACTAAAGTACATTCCAGCTATTTGCCAGAAAAAAAGGAAAAAAAAGAAAAAAAAAAATCAAGAGTTGCATCTTGATTATAGCCTACAC
Source organism: Ramphastos sulfuratus (assembly GCA_013399055.1). Classification (NCBI taxonomy): domain Eukaryota; kingdom Metazoa; phylum Chordata; class Aves; order Piciformes; family Ramphastidae; genus Ramphastos; species Ramphastos sulfuratus. The sequence continues at coordinate 134,980 of WBNM01021050.1, forward strand.
AGCTTAAAGTGAGAAGACTTAGAAATTAAAAGAGAAAACATCTAATAGAAAAGTAGCAAATACAAGAAAGATAAAGCACAAGATCACAGAATAGACAGAAGAATAAAGTGGTATCTACATCAGAATTCATAAAACTGACAATGTAACACAATTAGACACATCAGGGAGCCACAATGCACAACGGAACATATCAGTAGTAACAGTAAAGTCCATATAAATTGTATGTTGTACTGGAGCAGATCTTCACATGGATGAAAGCGAAACAGCTGCCTGGTGGAATTAGGTGTAAGATGACACAGTACAGTAGACATCTATTGAAAGGGAGTCCAGTTCTTCCAACTCAACAATGCTAACGCCACTGACAGGTGGTCTGCCTGGCTTTTGATTACTATTTTCTGGTGCAAACTGCCATACTTTTAAGGACAGGGAATGTTAATGGACTGTGCTTGCCCTTTACAGCAAAGGCAATGAAGTCAGTGAAGATTGTGTATTTCTTTTAGGATTTGTCTTATAGGCTACTGTTCATCTTTGTGAAAGTTTTACAAAGAAAGTTTTACAAAGTGTTTTTGCAAAGTTTTTTGTAAAACTTATTTTTTTAACACTTATTCTTCATTATTTTAAGAAACAACAGGACTCTCAAACTATCTGTGTATGACAACATCCAAACCAAAAAGCACATGTGAAATTTCCCATGATTTAAATTATATTGTTGGAAAGCTTTTTTAAGCTCCTGTTTTACCTGTGGGTCTCCATTAATCCGAGATGGAGAAAGAAGATGGAAATCAATACAAAGTTAGGGCAGGTAATCAGGAATTAATATGAATGCAACAATATGCATAACTTTTGGCATCTCCAAAACTTCAAGTGGTATGTTTGGGACAAGAATTCTTTGACACAAGTTTGGCTGCAATGGTAAATTAAATCTTTTTCATTCATCCCTCCTGTGCTTAGGAAAAAAGATTCTAAAGTGATTCTTTGCAAACAAGCAGGGTCACATGACTGATACTAATTTCTATTATTACAGTAACCTATTTCCATTTGAAAGCTACTGAATACTGGACTAGCAGCTTGGCTTACAACAGAGAATTCTGTTCATTTAAGTGACTTAATTTGTGTATTTTTTTTCTATTATACACTAACATACAGGCAAACAGATTTCCACAGAATCACAGAAACATCCAGGTTGGAAAAGATCCTCAGGATCACCAAGTCCAACCTATAACCCTACTCTACAGGATTCACCTTAAATCTTATCCCTAAGCACCACATTCAGAGGACCCTTAAACACATCCAGGGTTGGTGACTCAACCACCTCCCTGAGCAGCTCACTCCAGTGCCTGACCACTCCCTCTGTGAAAATCTTTTTCCTAATGGCCAATCTACACCTACTGAGTCTCAGCTTGAGGCCATTCTCCTTTGTTCTGTCTCCAACTAGACCAGCACCAGCTTCTCCACAATGTCCCTTCAAGTAGTTGTAGACAGCTATCAGCCTCCTCTTTTTCAAACTAAACAGCCCCAGCTCCTTCAGTCACTCCTCATAAGATTTATTCTCCAGCCCTTTACCAGCTTCATTGCCCTCCTCTGGACCCATTCCAGCACTTCCACATCTCTCTTGTATTACAGTGCCCAAAACTGAACACAATACTCAAGGTGTGGCCTCACCAAAGCGGAGTACAAGGGAACAATCACCTCCCTACTCCTGCTGGGCACAGCATTTTTAATACAAGCCAGGATGCCATTGGCCTTCTTGGCTGCCTGGGCACACTGCTGGCTCATATTCAGCTGCCTGTCTATCACAACTCCCAGATCCCTTTCTGCCAGGCAGCTCTCCAGTCACATTGCCCCAAGCCTGTATGATTAAAAGGTAGTTTTAATATTTTATAGCTGAGTCTCTTATGGCCATTCTTATTAAAATAAAAAATCACACACACTAGATAGAGATACTACAGATAAAAGACCCATGCAGGATTATATCTATTTTGATCATCCCTGGTATTGATAGAAGGTGCTTGGAAGTCATGGGAAAAGTGGGTATAAACTATGTGCTTACTAGATATGGCCTGACCTGTAAGCCCCAAACCTTGGGTTAATTCAAAAACTCAATTAAATTATGAATTTTCTTCACTTGTCACTTACTAGGTGTCTGATTGCAATTACATATTCCTCTCCCACCAGAACAGAGTTACAGTTACTGTAATAATATATTCAGGGTTTTATGTCACATTCATCTCGAGCCTTTCCAATAAGAAATGTGATGGTGAATTCAAATGTGGTCTATTGTTCTCCTCATCTTCTCCCAGAGGAAAGAATCATATGTGTAGTGATTTTTCTTGGTGTATTTATGTTTAATATGTTCACTGTGGTACATGAAATTATAGAGGAAAAGAACTGCACTTTTCATCTGAAAGAGACTAGGTGGTATTATTATTTCTGAATCATCTCAGAATTGTTGTTGTGAATAGTTATCTGTGAAGAAGAAACACAAAAACCCAAACAACTAAAAAACCACCAAAACAACCCAAATCCCAAACCTAACTTGTAAGTTCTTTTACCCCTTTTTTTTTCCCCTCAAGAAATTTATGTTTCTGAATTATATGTTCTGACAGTATGTATCAGTAGTTTGAAATAGCTGAATGCTTGAGTGATTAAACTGCACCCATGGAACCAGTGTTTTGAAAATCTTTATTCTGAGATACATTAACTGCTGTACAATTGTAGACAGTTTTTCCAGGAACAAGCTAATGCAGTGCCAGAAAATGAGCTTTTACAGCACTGTCAAAGTATTCCCAGCTATAACATTTTTACAAGCAGATACTGGCATGAACATCAGAATACACCTGAACTTTTTTTTCCTCTATTGTTATCTATGCTTTCTCTCTATGAGGAGAGGAAAATTACACTAGAAATGTAGCAGTTAACATTATTTTTAATACGGAAAATTCTCCAGGACCCTGTCAAGGAATCTGTTCCTGCTAATAAACTCCACGATGTAAGTTGTGCTACTTTTGAGTGCTCTTGTAAGATAAAACTAGCGCAGAGACCCTGGAAGTAGCCAAAATGTTTGAAGGCACTGGAGCTGTATTAACATGGCAGTGTTTCTGGATTGATTTTGTTAACTGATGGGCATCACACAACCAGAGTTACTGCACTGCTCCCAAACACAATCTAATAGCTCTTTCTAGCACTATTCAGTGCTCCAGGAGTGTTTCCGTGTGACACTGTCTGACAGGTGATTCAGGCACGTCTGTGCTCTAATTTCTTTGTAATATAAGGAGACAAAGGCCTGAATTCTAAAAGCACCCGTCAGCCTGACTTCCACTGAAATCAATGTGGATGCCCCTGTACATTCTGTATCTCTTGCACTAAGCAATTTGTTCAACATAAATGGAAAATTTGTAGAAGAATGGCAAACTGAAACTGAAATGACTGTCCAGGGATACAGAATTTAAACCTCATTTATTCAGTCCTGAAAAAAAAAAAAGTTCTCTCAAACTGTGAAGCATAGGACCACCACTCAGTCATTTTTGGAAAGTGTGGGAGCAAGACTGGTGTTTAATCATCAAGATGATGCAGAACTTTGAATCCTTTCTGGGAAGCATTCACAGGCAGTTGTACATTGCTTAGTGAAGCTTCTTTGCCTCCTTCTCCAAGGAAAGTTTATATTTTATCTCAAATCATGGATGTTGTGTAGGGCCTCACAGGACTTCTTTTCGCTCAATCACTGTAGGATAGTTTCTGATGAACAAATTTTGAGAAGACAGTGCATTTTGGAAAAGCATGGTTATCTGCAGAACACTGATGCTATTAACATTCCAACGACCTTACTAAAAGCCTGATGCAAAATTTAAGATGTTAGAAAACACAAGTGCAGCCATCATAAACCCATAATAATCTTCAAAACCTATTTGTCCCTCATCTGCAGAGTGATGAGCTGCACATCATAATGTGAAATCTAGCTGATTGTCTCTTTGTTCTCGGACACTGTTCAAATATATGGATTAAAATTACTCTTCGGTGTAGCACAACTATTGGAAAGTCAGTCAAGCTGTTCTGTGGCAGTAGCGTGCTGAGGCTATGATGTGCAAATGACTGAGTTAGAAGGTGGAAAGAAGAAGAAATTATGCAAAATAAACACAAAGAATGCCAAACTATTACTTTTAAATCTGCTGCTCTGGGAAACAGGCTTAGCAGTGGCAATACTTCTTTCAGGCAAATTGATGTGTAGAGGGTTAATGATGGAGCTGGATGCAGCCGCATGCCACTGCCAGTAACTTCACACACCTCGCATTATACTGTGTGCTGGTACCAATGACTCTGTGATGAAACAGTGTTCTTTATCTTCTGTGTTTTGTAGCGTTCTTGGGGGTTTTTATGTCTTGGGTTTTTTGCTTTGTTTTGATTTTGTTGTTGTTGTTGCTTTTGTTTAGTTTTAGTTTTGGTTTTTTGTGATTTAGCTGTTGGGGGAAGCCATGAAATCAGCTACAGCGTACTCAGAAGTGAGCACGCGCTTCAGGGGTGTGTTCTGCACAATGAGTTACCAAAATAACACTGTATTGTTTTTTGGGGTTTTGTTCATTTGTTTGTTTTAAACTTCACTTTGCTTTTTAGTAAATCTCAGCTTTCTCACCATCCTGAAGCTAAGACTGAGAGAACTTGAGGAATGACCCTACCACATGGTGGACACTCGTTCCTGAATCTACCTCCATCTATTGCCATCAATATATATACATACATATATATTTGTACCTTGTTTCCCTTCCCTATACCTTTTGTAACTCCCCTGCCTTAAATACCTTTTTTTTTATTGTTAAAGTTTTTCTTTTAACTTCCAAATCGAAGCAAGACTATTCTTTGGTTTTGGGTTTTTTTTAACCCCTTTCACACTCTCTTTACATCTAATTCCTTTCTTTCCAAAAGCGGAGAGAGAGGAAGGCTTATTATTATTGTACTGATTCTGTTAGCTACATTTTGAGTCTCTGGGAAGACTAAACTAGAACCAATACAATTAATTTGGCACTTCGACATGGGGCTAGATACAAAATAATTATTTTTAGACAAGATTTGGAAGTTAAAACATGGAGGTTTTAAGAGTTTTAATAACTCAGGCTTTTGGATGACTGTTTTGGAGCTAGATATATAAATTCATAATGTATCATGTAGTCTGAACAGCAATTGATATGGTATTTGACTATTTTAAAGGCTTACCTGTACAATTGTATGTATATTTAGTGGATTCTGTTGTATTGTATGTATATTTAGTGCATCTGATACATGGAATCACTCTGAGAATATGTGCTGGGACATTCAAGGTCCAGATATTTTGGGAGATAAATGGTATGTCCTGGCAATATTTGCATTATGCTTAAATATGATTCAGGGAGGAATTACCGCTATCCTGGCCTGGACCACGTGGCAGCCATGTGTAGCTGCCGTGTGTAGGAATCTGGAGAACAGGGTAGGAAAAGCTGTTATTGCCCATAACTGCTGCTGCTCATGTGAGTGTGCAGGTGCTCAGATGGGCTCTCGTAGCAGAGCTGCAACCCCACTCCAACCCTGCTCCCCGATTGCAAGCAGTGGGATGGCCAGCAGTGGCACAGCCAGCGGCAGTCCCATTCCAAACACAGTTCCACCCATGGCCGTTCCTCACCAGGACCTACACACACAAACAGCTGCTCCTATGCATTCAATCTCTCTCACTCCTGTCACCACTCACAGGACAAAGCTACAGAAGGTGGAGAGACCTCTTCCAGACTCAGATCCAATGGAAGGCAGCTCCGTTGGAACCAGCACCCCTCAGCAAAATGGATCAGATGGAAATGAGTCTGATACCAAGGTAGTCACAATCACGACTATGCTTCGAAAGGAAATCAGGCAAACAGAGCAGGATTATGCAAGGGCAAATGGCCAGTCTCTATTGGCCTGTCTCTTGAGCTGCTGGGATGCAGGGGCAGAGACAGTGGAATTAGACCAGAGAGAAGCTAAACATTTGGGGTCCTTATTGAGGGATAGGGGTGTCCATAAGGAGCTGGGGAAGCTGGATGGCACACACAGACTTTGGGTCCAACTCCTCACAGCTCTAAGACACTGGTCCCCTTCAAAAGATGACATGATCTTCCATCCTCTTAAGTGGGCAAATATGGAACAGGGGGTCGTGTACTTAAGGCAAATGGCTGTCCAGGAAATAATCTATGGAAATGGCCAACTGCCTTTGGACCTTGATGATGTCTGCATGAAACCAGCTCTGTTAAAGAAACCACCCAAGTTGCCCCTCCCACTTAGGCACACACACTGGGAGGACTGCTTTTGGGTAGAGACCTTAACAATCTCCCAACTGTCCATAAATTCATTAAGGATCTGAGGCAGTTTGAAGATAGCATCTCTAGAAGGGCTCTAATATCAGCTACGGGAACCCTGACCAGAGACGTGAGTAAGTTTAAGGCGTCTGTCTCTGAACTGAAGAAGGGGGAGGACATTTACTCTTTGCCTTCTGAATGGGTGCACATTTTAGCTGTAAGAAACACACATCACTGTGCTCCTTCTCATAGGAGACCAGCCCAAGACAGACAGGGAACATCCTGTGGAGAACCCTCTGTGACCAAGGTGAGAACACGGACAGATGGCATGGCCTGCCCACCTCAGCTCTATGAGCCAGAGTAAGGGAACTGCAGGGTGCAACCAGTGGGAATAACTGCCCCAGGAGGGTTAGCTCTTTACAAGCCTGAGTTAATCTATACATAGAAAAGCCTGTCTTAAGTGTATCAAACTGGTAGAAGTATACTGGTATATAAAAAACAGTTTAAAACATGCAGAAGTGTGAATACCATTTGCTAATTATTTCAGATACAATTAATATTAGAGACATTTGAAAAGGAGGGCCTTTAGTATGGCAGAGATTGACTACTAACATGCTTCTGGAAACATAAATATTAACCTACAAATTTGGAATATAGAGCTGCAGAGTTATAAAGTATGTGTACAAAATGCATTTTTATGCATCTAGCCTTGTAATCATGATTTATTTGATATTTTAGAACATTTTTGCAGGATTAATTGTTATCAGATAAAACCACCCAAAGAAATCCAAAATCTAACCTAAAGTTTTCTTTCAGGTTTAATTTTCATCTTTGCATTTATTCTGGAGAATATGACACCTGGCAACAATTTTCAGGCATGGTGCTCAATCAAAGAGTGAAAGATAAATTATTTTCTGATTTTGAAATGTCTGAAATTTTAAAATTCCACTTACACAAATGAAAAATTCAAAATCTCTAGTAAATATATGGAGTGAATGACTTACAAGGAGCAAAACTGTAACGATATTAAAGCATTGATGCTTACAAATTGCTGTGGCATCTACTGTCTAGTCCTGTCCTTACCAGAGTCTTCATACAATTTTGAGCAAGGTACTTAAACCACATCTGCACAAGGACCGGACGTTTGTGGTGTTCCACTGGTGTTAAGTTTCAAAGGCCAAAAGGACACTAATGCTTTGTTAAACACTCATGCTTTGTCTGACATCTGTCACCAGCTAATGCATGAATTTGACTTCTGTATTTCAGTTTGCCAGCCTCAAAACCAGAAGCAATGTTACCATATTCCCCAGCAGGGTAGGTGTAGAAATAAGTACTTCCATATTCATAAAGCACTGGGATACCCTGGTCACAAACTTCTTAGAGCAGTCTGTTAGAGATTAATCATAGTTCCTATTCAGAAATAAAGTTTGAATTGCATGAAGTAAGTAAAGCCTTGGGTCACACATTGACTAATGAGGGTAAAAGAAAATATCGATCATCATATTGATCACTAAGTGAGCATCATGCATTCATGGCCTGTAGTGAGACTTAGGTCCTGTGGAAAAGATGTTGTGTAATGGTGTAATTGATGATGATAACGTAATGCGTATGTATGGGGTATCAAACTGACATTGCAGTAGAACCTCAAATCTGGCATTTTTGAGCAACTGAACACTCAATCTAGTAATTTTTTTTAACGTATTTTTGTGAGTAGGTACAATATATGCATAGCCAGTATTTAACTGTCCATATAAATGATGGACTGCAGAGAAGAAAAGCAAAGACAGAGCCTTTAAATTTGTAATTGTTATATTTGTGCCTATAAGTAGATTTTTTTCTCCAATGGAACAGCGCATTGAGGTTGAACTCAATGAAACTAAAGTATTATAGCACTGAATACCAAGCGATGAATCTGATTTTTTTTTCTTTTATAGTTGATGTTCTGATGTATTCATCTTGAAGAGAATCTTCTCTTGTCACCAAACCAATTTTTCTCTGTAAACTGTAGATTCAGTCAAAAAAGAATGAGTAGATGTGAATGACATGCAAATTTTCTAGCATACAATTCAGAATGTTTATCCATCTTCTCCTTGTACCTCATACACAACCTGACTTTCTAAGAGCCTTTTTGAGAAAAAGGCTATTGCAATATATAGGAAAAAGATTTTTTTAAAAATCAGATCTACTGAAGATGCTTCTTGTGACTACCAAACCAAGTCTTGCATTGATAAATATGCAAGACTTGAATCAGCTCGTTTAATTCTGAAATAAAATTAATTGTTTCAAACAATCAGGGACAGACATTTATCTGGGCATTTTGTTATACCTGTATGGCAGAAGGAGGAAAAGAGAGAAAGAAAACATGTCAGTTACTAGCAATGGTTGTCCTTTCAACAGTCAAGTAAAAGCACAGTAACACAGAGGTGAGTGAAGGAATTGAGAATGAAAGTTTTCTAAGTCTTGCTTACCTTTGTTTATTCAAAACCTAGAGGGACTTTTGGAAATCCTTTTATCTTAGCTCCATTAAACAAACAAACAACAAAACAACAATTTAAATGCAGAAGTTTTGTTTCTTTGTTTTTAAAGTAGTATCCTGGTTTCAGTTAGAACAGAACTAATTCTGTTCAGTAATTCACTTTTTGAAATTAACAACAGGTTTCCACAGACAGGTCTGTTTCTATTAGTAATAATACCCGATGTTTCTAGTTAGTACCAAGGATTGTCATGCAGGCCAAGGTCACTGCTAAATATTGTGTACTATACTGGCATGGTGCAGGGGAAAAAGCCTGCACCTGCAGGGAGGAGCGAACAGTTCAGGTGGTCCTAAGCTGACCATCTAGGTTCTATTCCACATTATGTCAAATTCATTACAAAGCCGAGTGATCACAAGGGTTAAGCACTCTTGTTCTGTGGCCACCATCCAAGAATGACTGTGCCCATTCTGTCTTTGATCCTAATCCACAAATTCCTTAATCTGGTTCAAAAATCCAGTTCCTCTCTGTCACTGAGTCCAGTCTGTGGCTTCTGCAACAGTGTCAGTGGTGACAATGATGCAATTGCCATCAAGAGGCAAATATTAGTTTTGTGTTTTATTTGTATGTATTTAGTTTTCATTTCATTACTGTATTTTTACTTTTATTTTCCACTTCATAAGCCTCTCTCCCTTATTCTTTTTCTCTTTCCCTCTGGGAAGGAAGAAGGATAAATGAGAGTGTGTGTCGCTCATTTAGTGGTTGGACTAGCCTAACCCTTGCCAAGCACCTTTTTTCCTCCTCTCCTTATAGACATATGTATGTATTTGTTGCTATAGATTTTTTTTAATGTACTTACATTGGCTGAATACAATCGTTCAAGCTTGCAATTGCATCAAATTACCTTGATAGAACATACGATTGCTATTATGGAATGCCACACTTCTCCCACAGTAAATAAATGTATTCCAAAAGTGGATGGGTTGTTCTTGCAATGAATACTATATAAGGCACTCTGGGATCATCTGTGAATGACAAAAGCTACTGTTAATATCACTGCCTTTTTATCAAAGGCAGGTAAACCTCTTTGTTTGTTGTATAGCTGCATAGTTTTCTCAGCTCCATTTGACCAGCATTATTTTCAAGCATCACATCTGCTCTTGGATGTTCTCGTCTTTTCCGTATCATTCAGTCACACAGCCCCACGTAGAAAATGCTAAGGTTTAAGGCTAATTGGAATATTTTAATAGAGAAAACTATACTGTAGGCTGTGAAAGGNACACAATAGTACTAACAAGAATGAAAAAAATCCTAAGCAACTGTTTGCACTTTGCACAGGTATTATAGGAGACCCTTGAACAATGCAGAGATTTCAGTATTGTACATAATCATTACACTGGAGCAAGATGATAAAGTAGCTAGAGGAGATACTCTACAGGAAGTGTGTGATCACATTGTGCATAAATATGTTTTAAAGCACAAAATTTAACTAAGAATTTATTTTCTCATTAAGAACTTCTCTTACAAATGGTCCCAATGTAATTTTAAAAACTATAGTAAAGTCTTTGGCTATTTAGCAACATTTCAGAGCACATACATAGGTCATATGGACGGTAATAGGATTTAAGTATGTACTCACAATCAAGCATTTATGGAAAAAATCTTTAATGAATGTTGATTACTGTTTTGAGGATCTTCAGCAGTTAAGAACCAGATTCTACCCAATAAATACTTCATGAAAACAACATAGGCAAAAGGGGACTAAAGGCTTACCCATATGTTGGTTTTTAAACCAGGAATATGCAAATATCTGTTTGTGTCCTTTAAGTAAAACTGAAGCAGTCTTTTTCACATTGCAAATATATACTGAAACAGATGACAAAGCCCAAAGTAAGAGACTGAAATAGAGATATTTGGGAGACCCTTCATTTTAGCCCTGCTATAAGGTGATTACCAATGAATGTAAAGGCTGAGGATATTAAAGATTATAACTAGTTTCCTTGCAAAGAACTATACCATTAGCTTCATTTTTTTGACCATTACCTAATGTATTGATTTACCACGGACAATCTTGGACTTCCTTATGTGGCAAGAAAAGAAAACTTCCTGCTGCAATTGCCTTTTCTGCTATTCTTGTCTGTTCTTTTAAGTATTGAACTGGCACCAAATTGCAAGTAGTGTCACTGACAAGCACTGCATTTAGAAGGGCTGATTTAACAAAGTAACAGAGCAGCAGGCTGGTTATGGCAGTGACAGCAGCACTAAGAGGATTTCAGAGCATTGTTAGACTTTCTAAATCTTTCTCTTATCATCTTTCCAATTTTTAATTTGCTCACTCATTCAACGCAATCTCTTTTCAGAAGTCATTCTGTTTCCCTTTCTGGAAGTCAAGTAGTAAACTGGAGCCATTCCCTGATGCTCTTACTTGGTTCCTTATTTTTTGGCACACATCTATTAATGACTTATTCAGGTTAACTTAACTTTTCATGTCCTGGGCAGAGCAAAAAGCTGCAGTAGGCCATGGAAGCATGTAATTGGTCTTTGTATACTGTCAGTCCTTCCGTTAGATCAGCCTATGCCAAACACAAAGATGGAAACGGGAGAGAGGAAAGCTAATCTGGAAAAAGCATCCCAAATTAAATTAGAAATGCTTGGTGTGATAGAAATTAGCATTGAACTGAATAAATTCCAGGCTTTGACAGACTGGAGGTGTGAATGCCAGATGCAAAGTGATAATGTGTGCAAAGGTTGATTCCTTGTAGGAAGTAGCAGCCAAGACGCTGATGAGGTAACCAAGATACCTACTGAAATGTTAGCAAGATGGTTTCATGTACTCAACTGTGCAAAGCCCTTTGCAAGATGATTGCAGGAGACATCAGTAAATACATCATCAGTGGAATACAGGAGATTCTGGAGGAAAGCAGATGCTGGAGGGAGCAGGTGAAGGGAAACAAATTTATCCCTCGAGGATGGGATTGTATGCACATTTCTATGTCATTAGGACCACAGGAGATATCTACTCACAGAACAGCCTGCTGAACTGAGGAAAGAGTCTGCCGAAGAAAGAGAACAGTTTTGCTTTGCAGAGCAGGGAACTGTAGAAATAGCAATTGAGAAAACAACTTAAGTGAATACACAGTTGCTCTAGCGGCAACAGTCATTTACAAAAGATCACTGAAGATCCAGTAAATCATATAAACCTCCTTAAATTGTATTTTGAAAGTCAGTGCATTATTCTTGTATGAGAGTTTGTATAATCCATGTAATATATACAAAATTTATAGCAGAATTAACTCTGGGAAGGGTGCAAACACATTTTGGAGGTCAAAATGAGGATTTGAGAAAATATCTTTGTTGAATTTCCTGTGATTGATTTTAGACAAGTGCAGAGAATTGCACTTAGAAAGAAGAAATAAGATACATACATTTAAAATAGCTTCCAGTTGGTTATGTATTTGGATGGAAAAGATAAAAGCTTATCACAGATCTCAGAATGACTGTAAGTCATTAGTGCAAAACAGGAAAATATCATCTGGAATGAATTAAAATGAACGTTGGATGTAAGACACAGAAAGCAATTTTTTTCCCTAGCTTTTACTGGCTTTAGTAGAGCATTGGTTGGAACAGAGTCCAACAGCATGGTTTAGAGAGGACTGTGATAAGTGAGAGACAGTAGTAAGAATGATAAGTGGTTTAGAAAAAGTGACCTATGAAGAAAAGTTGAAATAATTGCATTTATTCAATCTAGCAGATAGAAGGGACAGGAGGTAGCAACAGTTTCTTATACTATGTAAAAGGTAGATTTAATGAGAGTAGTGAATGCTGCTTCTTTGTGATCATAAAGTGAATTTTGAGTAAAGCAATAAAAGATGCTGCTATAGGCTGTTAGGTTTTGTTTATTTGATTTTTTAAAATTTGTTTGAAGAGGCAAAACATACTCTCTTAGTGTTTGTCTAATTGTCTTTTACCCTTCCTATATACAGGTTGGACTAGGCAATACCTTCAGCTCTGTGATTTCTAAGATTCTGTATTTAGATGACTGAGAAGTTCACCTACTACAACAGAAATTTTCAACTCAACCAGAAAGCAGAGAGGCTATTAATCAGGATGTTCTATGGAAAGCTACTCTTATGATTAATGATTTTTTGGTAAAGATGAATGAAAATAACCTACCAATGTGAAAGACATTCATTGATTATGAGAAAGATACTGACTAGCACCAGAGAATGGGAAACACTGCACTGAAAGTGACTCAGGCATAACAAAACAGTACCTGCAGTTTCTGAGAAACACAAGTGGGCTGGGCTTTAGCTGACACAGATGGGAAACAAAGAAAGAGAGAGCCCAGAGCACTCTACTAGTGCTGCATTTATATAAAAGGATCAAAAGGGTCTTTTACTGTCTGAGGATGAAGTGTGCAAACTTGGAGGAGGCAAAGGTACTATGCCTATCCGAAGTCTGCAGCAGAGTGCAGCATCTCCCAAACAACATAATGAAAGTTCAAACAGGCTGTGAAGAAGAGGGAGCTTAGGAAGGAGTTTGGGGGTTGAAAAGAGAGGAGGAAGAATGCTAGTGTTCTGGCAAAACACAGTTATTTCTAACTAAAACTCCAAAATGCCTACAGCAAAAAATTCCTAATGTTTATTCCAAATAAATTTAAAATAGAGTTCTTTCCCTTGTTTTAAGCTTGACCGTTAGCCAAATACCTTTCAGAAAATGAACAGTGAAGAGCAACCCAGATTTTTTAATTTTCATATGCTTTTTTTTCTTTTTCTTTTCCTCATAGGGAAAACTTATGGTTTCACCAGGACCATGAGTAAAAGATTGGATTTTTTTTGTTTGTTTGGTTTGGTTTTCTGCTTTTCCTCACAGGGTTTTCACAACTCCAACCACTATGATATATGTTCTCAGTCTTCTGGTAATGCTGCATTATAAAAGGTAACATCTACAGCTGCACTGAGCAAGAGAAAAAATAAGATTAAAACTGAAAAGGAACACTTTTTAAATATAATCAAAATTGAACAAAACTTGTAGAAAATAGCAAGGCACAAGAAGGAAGTCAAGGAACCGGCACCCTGCTGTGCTACTCTGCATTACATTTCTGCTTCTCCATTAGAGTGCATTAGGAAGGACAATGCAACAGAACAGGGATTACTTACATGGAAAATGCAATAAAGTGTGGTCAAACAAATTGTACCATGGGCTCATTGTGATCATAGCAGTCAGGGATGAAACCTAAGAAATGGGAACAATATTACTATTGTGTCAATAAATGTAATTAAGACCGAGATGATAGTTTAATTCAGAATCCATATTTCCTGCTTGCTAATGTCTTTCTCAGAAATTTACCTTTCTCGATGATGCATCTCATATTAGTTCTTTTCTAGTTCATCCTGTAGTACATTTCCATTAGACACAAGTGGGAAAAAAGCAACTGTATTACAAATGACATCAATTCCTAACATAAAGGATGAATTAATTGAAAGAAAAATGTGCTAGGAATGCTATTGAAAAATGTGCTAGGAATGCTATGTCCTAGTTATTCTAAACCCTAATTGAATTTTCACAAAACCTTTAAATTACCTGTGTGGAAGGGAAATGCCTGCTTGCTTGCTTGTTTGATTATGTTACAGGCCTATTTATAACTTGTTATTCTTTTTTAACTCAAAAACTTGCTTGTGTATAATACATTGACTTTGGCAGATGGTGTAAAATCTCTCTCTAAAGTGTGTGAGTGTTGGGGAAAGCCTGTGGGGGCAAGATGGAGAGGAATACATGTTGTCCAGTAGGTGCTTTGTGTCCTATGGGTCCACTATTGTGAGGTTTGGCTGCTGCAGCTCAGTGTCAGCAGAGAGCAGGACTTTCTACTGCTAATCCTGGGGAGAGCCTCCTGGGCAAAGCAGTGGATATGAGAGAAGGTGCAATCTGTCCATCCCCAGCTGTAGGAGCTGCTATTAGCTGTGGCTCATCCAGGGCTGGCCCTAGCTCTAACCTTGATCCCTATGGGTCACCCTGTGGATCTAAATTCTGTCCTCATAGTCCTGCCTGACCATCCCAGGGCTGTGTCTGACCCTTGTTCCCTTCACTGCCCCTGATTCCAAGTTCCACCCGTGCATGAGCTGACAGCCTAACCTATCAGTGGGTAGGAGAGGACATTGTTCAGATTTCCTGAGGGTCTCAGACTACAAAACAACAGAAGCCCTTTCAAGGCTGGAGAACCTATGAGTGCTTCTGAGACTTAAATATTTAGAAGTGTTCCCTCAGAGTACCTCAACTCCCTATCAAACTGAACTTAGGCACCCTCCAACCATTCCACTCATCCTCACTGGTGCAAAAAGAACCTGCACACTTGACTATATGAAAGCTACAGTGATTCTCAATGGCAGTTCATGCAAGCAAAGGTCTTGCTACAGGCATGGGTCTTTGACAGAGCTCTTCACATGGGAACGCATTCTGGTGCTGGGCACTATGTGTTTGTAAAACACTGAACTCATGCCATTGTAGTAAGGATAGCTGGGAGTCCTGACACATGGAAAGAACTTCACAAACTCTGAAGAGCGGCCTTGGGTGGCTCATAGGACTTAAAGGCTATTGCTTCTCTTCTCTGTAATTCAGTGGTAATTTCTTTGTTAACAACATACATTGCAGATACTGAGAAACAGCTGTCACAGAAGACAAATGGGCACTAAAAGCATGGAGAACTATGGTAAAGTATACACAATCATAAGGAATTGTTGTGTAGGGTCTAGCTGTCTTCAAAGGATGATTTGTATTGCAGCAACATGGAGAAAAACTGAGTATGATGAATGTAAGTGTATAGCTTAAACCTAGTTAATTTCTTAATTTATTACAATACTTCTTTCCTATAAGCAGCTTCTAAAATTATTGATTAAACAAACAAACCTAGGTTGATTTTTGGCTGGCAAATACTCCAGCCCTAAATCAAATGTTGAATCTGAGGCAGCAGTGTGCTTATCAGCCTCAGGTCATGTCCTTAATGCTCAATGAAAGGGAAACCTGTTTCTCATTCAGTGATTGCTCAGCTATAATAAACTGCTAACATTTTTTAATTTGATACTTTACATACTCATTAAACTCTGGTATCATATAACAGGGCAGAAGGTTTGACTTTTTCCCCAGGAGCAATTTTCTCCTGAAGCTTGAATATTTCATTGCTGTACTGTAATTTAAAGGGTTATGGAGGCTTGGTGAAATAAATTACACTGTTTATGAAAATAGCCAAAACCAAAAATAAACTAAAAAAAAACCCCAACACTCAGCTTCGGTTCATGTACTGTTCAGTAGCCAGCAATCACATACAGAGGAACAGGATATGAACAGAGAACTTTATAGCTGAACTATCAGAGTCTTTATCTCCAAGGGAGGAGATAGGAAAGCTACAAGAAAGCTATCTTAATAACTGATTTACTATGATACTTATTTTCCAATATATCTAGGAGAAAACACCCCACAAAACCCTGCAAAAAACCACACAGACATGTTGATTTGATTCATCTAGTTAGACAATGCCAAAAAAACACCGACCAAAGTGCCTTTACATAACTGAACAACTACTCCAACATCAGAAAATAAACCAGGCAGTTTGGCATTAAGGCTTAAGCTTTCAACTTGCCTTCAGACTGTATTTCTACATGGGTCAGAGGGAGCATGAAAGCTGTGCTAAATCATCCATTAAAAGGAAAAATGATAAATAACTAAGGTTATGAATCAGAAATAACTTCAAAACTAAAAAAGAGTAGATTTAGACTACATATAAGGAAGAAATGTTTTATGAGTGTGGTAAAACACTGGAACAGGTTGCCCAGAATGGTGGCAGGACACCCATCCCTGGAATCATTCAAGGTCCAGCTGGATGGGCCTCTGAGCAACCTCATCTAGTTAAAGATGTCCCTGCTTGCTCCAAGGAAGTTGGACTAGATAATCTTTCGGGGTCTCTTTCAACACAAAACCAGTCTTTGACTCTGTAAGTTTGTAAATCTAAAACTACAGGGAAGTAGATGTTACTTGTGGCATCAAAACTAAGCAAGCACTCTATAGATGACCCTTTCCTTCTTTACAAAATATTACAGTATAAACCCCAGAGTAATCATAGACTGACAAGATACAAGTGCAAGGATTCTATAGTAGCTAAATCTTGTATAAACTGCTCCAATACAAGTTAAGTGTATTTCCTAGAAGTTAGGGATTGTTTCAAGGCTGAAGCTCATTTTGCTTGATTCCACAGATAAGCTCCAGGTATTTTCTGTTGTTCTTATAAACCTCCAAACCTTCTTTGAATCTTTTTACATTCTTTACATCAAATTATATTAAGTTGTAACATACTACACTGGCCCCTCTACTGATCTATCCTCTGTAAAGCCCTGTTTCTCTCAGCTGTGAAAACAAGGATTTCTGACAACTACACTGTCTTTCAATGCTTCAGTCAGTACACAAGTTAGCTGTGGTGATTCTGGTAATAAATGACCACTTCTATATGTATGTTTCTACATAAGTCTTTGACTCAAATTACTAACTTTTTCGACTGTAACAAATTTGTTTTCCAACATGGACTGATTTAAGAGTGTATACCATTAATTATTTTTGGATTAAATTAACCTAAATTGTTCCTAGTGCCACATGTCAGTCTGCAAAAGGCAGAAGACTGGAGTTAGTCTGAAGTACATCTTGGGTTTAAAATGAAAGAGGATAGATTGGTATTTTATTTTATGAAGAAATTCTTTTTTGTGATGCTAGTGAGGCACTGGAACATGTTGCCCAGGGAAGCTGTGGATGCCCTCTCTCTGGAAGTGCTCAAGGGCAGGTTGGTGGGGTTTTGAGCAACCTAATCTAATAGAATTTGTCCTTGCCCATGGCAGGGCAGTTGGATATAGATGATCTTGTGGGTGACTTCCAACACAAGCCATTCCATAATATGATATAATACGGACATCAGATTTCAGCAGCTGCTATTTCATACTGTAGACGTGCTCTTACTGCCTAACAGAAACTGCTAAGGCAGATATAACCACCCTTAATCAGTTCTGTAGGAATAATGTTTTTCCTTGAAAACTATTTCCTAGTTTTGATTTACTCACTCCTCCACTGTATGTTCTGTGTATGTTTACAAATCAGTGAAGTATAGGGGAAGTAAGTTAGGCACAACAACATGCTCTTTGTGAATTAGTGGGGAGCTAGAATCAGTGGTGGAATAGAGGTAATTAAATCCAGTAAATGATTGAGAGAGGGAGCATTGGTAGATAGAGATGTGGAAGGGTTTGAATCTCTCTTGAGAAGATGGAAGTACACTCCAGTAATTGGGAATAGTGAGGACCCATTTGGAGGGAAAAAAGGAAAAGAAGTAGTTAAGATACTGTAGTTGTTTTTAGATCTTTGGTTCAGCTCCAGTGCACTTAAGTAGCAATCTCAAAAATTAAAAGACAATGGAGTGGGAAGCATGTTGGTTGCTTTTATTGAAAAACACATTTTTTTTTTAATCATAAATGTGCATTTGGGATAACTCTTGTATAAAGGGAGTTTATAAAACAGTGGTATCTGTACCTTTGGTTAAGCACTAAAAATAACTAATATTTTGACAAAGAATCTGGATTTTTCCTACTCATTTCATGTATACCCAGACCTACTGTGCATGCGTGGTGTAGCACTGGGATTATACACTGTAGCGTTATTCAAGTATGCAAAGTCCCATTGACATCATAGTCAGGGGAGAGTATGGTTTAATGTATCCGTAATCCACATATTAAAGCTCTCTAAGTATGATTTGACATGACAGTCTGTAATGCCTCTAATCTTTAACTTTCTATTGTGTCTGTGACATATACGCCACAAATTACAGTATAGGCCTGTCTCATGAAATTCCATTTATGATCCGTATTTTTTGTTAACACTTACTTGGTTACATACATATATATCTGTGCATAAAGCTTCTAAATATCTATCCACATAAGACAGGAATTCAGAGGTAATTCCTTTTCCCAGTCTTCAGTTCCCCCTGCTGTGCCTATGCGTTGAAGTTAAGTAACCTCAAAGGGTTGTACAATGTCTGTGCCATCAGCAGGGGAGTAAAAAAAGGGAGGTGTATATGGGTGCACTAATACTTAAACTGCAAGCTACCAGTTCCACTGATATGTCACAAATGTCCAATGATCCACTGCATGCCAAGTCGTCTTCCTGAATTCTCATCAAGCACAAGCTAAATATGGTAAGTTGCTATTCCCTAACTCACAGTTGAGGGGAGGATCCTGAAGGGTTTGGCAGCAGATACTATACCATGGATCAAGGATATTAATGCCACAAAGTTAATGGAGCTGTGTCTGGCAATAAGCATGCTCTTCCTAGCAAAGTCCTTTTGCTTTTATGAAAAGAAGAGATGGCAGCTGCTAGGGAGGGACAACCAATATTTTTTTTCTAAGAACCTAAGAGCCACTGAAATGGATGGTAGGGATCATAATAAGACAGACTTGCTGCCAGTAGCATCTACGATGAACTTATGTGACTACACTGATAATTAGCTTTGAGACAAAAATGCATATTTCAGACTATCTGGTGTCATCTGTGGGTGCTGTCTGCCTGTACAGTGGAGCAAGGTACTTAATGGTGTGTGCTTTAGGTGCTTAACTAGGCATGTCATGATTTTTCAGCAGCACCACTGTTAGTAATAAAGCTGTATTTGCCATAGGTAGAAGGCTGTTCCAAAATCAGCCCCTGCTAGCTAACATTTGTATCCCCAAAGAATTGTTCTTGGATCCAGAAATGAGATTTTTACAATCGGGGGAAAAGGGTGTGTCATGCTAGTAGCATGCATGGAGGGAGAGGAATCCTAAGTAACAAAACCCCTTTTGAATTGTATTGAAAACAATCTGATAATCAGTCTGTAGTGTATATATAAATACATACACACAAATACTTATATAGAGAGGCTTTTAAGCTCTCATGCTTCTAGAGATACCTTAATTGTATGAGGATGCAGCCCTAGCCACTACTTCAGAGTAGAGATAGAGAAGACTCAGGAGGATGTTATTTTAATATTAAGCAGATCATTCATTTATATCTCAGAGCCCTTCTCTGTTCACACTGCCATCCTACCATTAGCTCAATCAAATGCTCCTAATTTAATATGCTTTGTCTTTTCCATAAAAAATGAGAGTGCTTGTCTAAATGATTAGATCACTATAAAGAAAAGGTCTGTTGTGTTCTTTCTATACATTATTTCATGTGGAGAAACATGGTAATCCTCACTATACAGCATTCCTTGTTCTGGGCCTGATTGGGTTCCACAATTAGCAAATGTTCAAGCTGACAATATTCATTTGCATAGCTCATTTGTTTGCCTGCTGCTTTTCTACTGGGACCTGTCCCAGGCTGCTTTGAAATCTTTCAGTGACCACTTATATTAGTTTGTTTTTTCCACTCATGAGCCGTCTGATATTTTTATGGTAGCTTTTGAACATTTAATCTCCCTGTCTTTTTACTGCTGCCCAAGCAACGTGTTTCCTGAGTCACACCAGAGACTCTTCCCTTCAACAACTTCTAATTAGCCTGCCGAGGATGAGGCCTCAGCAAAGTAATTTTAAGGGTAACTTCCTTGCTCTGGCTCCAGTGCTTCCTGCTTACCAGAGCTCACTGCTTAAGAAGCTTATCAGCTAACTTCCTGCTGGTGAGACACTTGCCAATCATCTGACATTACTCGTTCACTGTATCAATGAGCTGGATGGCTGTTTCTAGAATAATAAGAATTAGAAAGAGGAACTGACCTTGTACAAAAGAGCGTTGTGGCTTGCATGAAGAACACAGCTGCTGTTGCGAGTAAGGATTTCAATTCTGGAGCACACACAGTATTACTAGGTGTAAATATTCCTCCTTCTGCCTGAAATGCATGCAAAGATGGCCTTTGCACAGCCTGTCTCTTCTGGCTCTTGATATTAGTTACCCTGAAATTTTAAAGGGATTTTTCACTTTCTCCATAATGAAGGAGTTATTCCCTTGTGTTTTCCCTCTCTTCACTTCCCTGCTAGACAATGCTATTTTAAAAGCAAACAAATTTTCTGGTGTGTTATTCTTAACTTTGCTTCTTCACAAAATGACAGTGCAGCCAGTGCAAACAGCCTTAAACTTGGACAGGTAAGCAGCATGTAGTATTAAAGTTCATTCTGAGAGCTTTGTATTGCACACTGACCCGCTTTGACCATTTGTTAAATCAGAAAATCTCTTTGTATTGCAATTTACATAAGCAAATATCACACATACAAAACACAGTATTTTTATTTTTGCTATTTCCTCTCGAATCTTTCTCTCCTTGTTAAACAGGGGGATACATTTATGTCATTATTCCTGCTGAACCTAGCGTGTTTCATCCATGAATCAGTAAAGACATTGGGAAAAAAAGACCCCCCAAAATCTGAAATTTGTATTTTTATATATATTTAAAGTATTAATTTATAAGATAGATGTGGGGGGGAAGGGAAAGAAACCAAACCAAAACCCACAAACTGATTAGAAATTATGGCTTCATAGTGCCCTCTCATTAGAGAGCTGTCCCTGAAAGAATACATGTATTCTCTAAGGATTTATATAAATGTATACATATTGTTTAACCTTTTCTTTTATAGTGTTCATTTGAAATTACTGTATTCACTGAAGAATTTACCAGTATCACCTGTGTTTTAGTTCTACAACATCGAGATCTCTGCCGTATTTAAATAGCTACTCTAACAAACAGTGAATGTTTACTATTCAATCAGGTTCTCCATGCATTTTCTATGAAGAGAAATTTAAAATACTTAGATTCTTACTACTAGCATTAACTGATTTTATGGAGCAATCTGTTCTCAGGATGACTTCAATCAAGAGATGAATAATTTCTTTTCTGTGATAAACATATAAATACTCAGACACAGAGAAAGAGACAGATAGGACGTACCTTTATCCTTTGTGTCACACTTCAGACAGGGAAGGAGCCTCTTCTGAATTTTCTTCATCCCATATGTTAGGCCATAACACAGCTCCTTTCTGACCATGCTGCCTTATGCTTTACTGGCTGCTTGCCCATTTCTTGGGGCAATTTCACAACATGTGTCTTGAGCTCTATTTGATTCACTCCTCTGAGGTTGATTTTGTCCCTTGGTGCCAGTGTCTGTAATATAATTGCCTGTATGCAGGCTTCTTGCAGACAGAATTCTTCTGCTGGGTACATTTTGACACACCCCATGTGGTCCCTGTGGTTTGCCAAAGCACTTGATGCATTACAACCTGTTTTCTTGTCAGCAACAAGTGCCTTCCAGGATGTCTATTTTTCTCTGCTGTCCAGACATCATTTTTGTAAAGATACTCATCTTTTTTTTGGGAGGTTCTTCTCTTCAGAATTGGAGTTAATAGCGAAGGATAATAAAATCTATCACCAAATTTGTTGTATATTTGTTAGTGAGTCACGATTAAAAATTAAAAGAAAGAGCAGTTTAATAACATTGATTAGATCCAAAAAAGAATTCAAGGGTCAAAAGCTCCCCATCTTTTATGCAATCAGCTTACTCACTCAGAGAAAATAGAACTGGCTTCACTTTCCACTTTGGTATGACTATCTGTTCAATACCCATTAACTAAACCAACAACTTACCCAAGGAAATGGCACTTTTTAACATTTCTCATTGAAAATGTGACAATACACAACACAAAGATGAGAAAATAGTATCAGAAGTGAAGGTAACAGAAGCATCACTCTAACTTCATAGTTTGGGCATTCACCTGAATGAAAAAGTGCTATGTTCATGACTATTCAAACAGCTGATAATGTGTTTTACCTTCAGTGGTCTTTGGATAAATGCATCAACACTACACAGTAACAGGGAAGCCACTGCACAGTCATACCTCTAAGTAAGTCAGACAAGAACAGTTGGGTTTTTTGTAGTTTGTTTGTTTGGGGTTTTTTTTTGTTTTGTTTTGTTTTTTTTTTTACAGGATGATAGTACTTATATTTAAACATTTAAATTCCAAGTTTCACTTTATCACACAAGTATTTGTATCATAGAATCACAGAATGGTGAAGTTGGAAGGGACCTCAAGGATCATCTAGTTCCAACCCCCTGCCATAGGCAGGGACACCTATCACTAGTACAGGTTACTCAAGGCCTCGTCCAACCTGGCCTTGAACACCTCCAGGGAGGGAGCAGCCACAACCTCCCTGGGCAACCTGTTCCAGTGTTTCACCACCCTCACTGTAGAGAACTTCTTCCTAATACCTAGTTTAAATTCCCCCTCTGCCAGTTTAAACCCATTACTCTTCATCCTGTCATTACATGGCCTTACATTTGAATGATCAAATCCTGTAGATATTACCTTATCTATTTACAAGAAATATTTAATTCTTTTTTATATAATGTGGCCAACATCAGCATTGCTAATCTGAAATCTGTTTGCAAGTACTCTAGGACTTCGAAGATTAGATTCTGGTACTCAGAACTGTAGGTCAGTTTATTTCCAAACTGAAGGCATTACAGATACTGTACAAGCATTTAAAGTGAATGAAGTTGACTGCAATGAAGTTTTGGATTTTTTTTAATATTTTTTGAAAAGTACGACATTTGCACAAATAATTCCATCTGTACATCTGCACTAGCTGCCATCTTAACTCCATTCAAACATTTTGAGTCCAGATGAACCTGCTGAGCCTGACATTGTTAGTGCAAATAAATCACATGAGAGTAAGAATTCAGATGCATCCTCCATGCACTCTATATGGACAAACCTCAAAATATACGAATACATATTTAAAGACACAGTGTCTCGCCAGTGTTTTTTGTGCTTTTGAGGGATACAGAGAGGACATTTTTCATGGTTTTGAGGATGATACAGGAAGGAGATTCTGTAGGATAATGAGATTCTAGATATAGAAAACAAAAAATTACACATAATCACACTGTATGTTATTACTGTTTCCTATTCTTAGACTGAAAGTACCAAGTATAGACAAAGCAAGTGTAAATGAAGAGTCAGGCAACCCTTCAATCCCTTTTTTTTTTTTAATCACAAAATAGCTTTGAATTCCTTTGGCATTTGTTTATCTAGGCTGTTGGGCTGTCTATCCAGTTTTCTATCTTTCATCCGCAACTATTTTTGTATTTAGAAAAAGGTAATCTCTTCTAGACAGATGTGTCTAAGTGTGGTGGGTTAGGAACTTTCCTCCCCCACACTACTGAAATTTACCAGACTAGCTCAGATGGCTTGGAAGTAAGATGAAGCTATATTTACTACAGCAAAGCAAAATTTACAAGCATATATACAAAATATATTTACAAGTATTTATAATTATATACAAATAAGTGATTTAGTTAGGGATTAATTGAAGGGGCAGGATTTATAAAATATAGTTATTTTATTTTCCCAAAAAGCCTCGCCCCCAAACTCTGATTGTTTAGACTTATGCTTGCAGTCACCCTGCTTGTTCTGGTCCCTGCCCCTATTTCTGTAAATATTGCTGTATATAGTGTATATATCTGCTTGTATATTGTGCTGAGCTGTAAATATAGCTTCATCTAAACTTCCAGCTGGCTGAGTTTCTAGTCTGGGTCATTTTACAAAGTGTGGGGGGCAGGTAACTCCTGAACCTACATCAGGCAGATAACAGATCCAGCATCACAGATCAGAGTGGGACAAATTGTTGGCATTTTGACTTTTTATCCCCCTCAGCTAACCAACTAATGATATAGGCTTCATCGTTATTTTCTTTTTTACAGCCAACGATTTATTTTCTTTCATTAAAATATTCCAATTAGCCCCAGACCAGCACACTAAATATCTTTCTAACTGAAGTGTGCACATATTTATGGACAAAGAGAAACATTAAATGAAGATAATCAGGTAATTAACATATCCCTTTCTTCAGAAATGCCTTCATATTTTTCTAACCCAGTCTGGCTCATTTTGATTGGTAAAAAGTCAGGAGTGTCCTCCCTCCATTCTCTCTTTTCTGTACTTCAAACAAAAATAACATTTTTGCCCAAAAGGATAACAATTCTATGTATTTTGCAAGCAATTCATCTTAATATTGTAACAGAAATACTAATTAACTGATTAGTGACTGATGCAGTGCACTAAGGGTCAGCTTCTCACCGGATGTTTCATTATGTCTCATCTCTGTAGCTAATCAAGTGTGAAGCACTTGCCATGCCCAAGCAATGTGCTGCACGTACCTAAAGTGCTAAGTAAGTGCTGGAAGGTCTTGAGTTCGCATTCCAAATTATGCAGTCTACATAGTGCCCCCATATGCAGCTTCAACCTTGGTTCCATCAAAGTTACACCAGAAAGAGTCCTTCCTGTGCATTAAACCATAAAAACTTTGTGCACTTACATTGTACAGGTTTGATTTTTTTTTGTCCTGATGGAAGCAGCCATAATACCTTATGTGGACAAAACAAGAACCTTGACAGGTACTCTAGTCTTCCTTCCTTTTTATCTTCTTTTGAAAATTTCCCACTAGAAGTACTTCTTCAAGATAGGGATGCAGATGAGGCTCTCCTCTTGGTACTGTGGACAGGGATCATAGTGAAAAGAGCACTGATAAGTCCGTCTTTAATGCTCTGTTCACATCAAGGAAACTGCTTTCTTTGATAATGACATTATCAAATACAGTTATTTATTTCGTGATATGGAGCACACTGCCTGGGGGATAATGAATAATTCATTGGTTGAGATTGAAAAGGTATTTTTATGCTTGGGACTTGTATTGGGAAGATGAAAATAATATTCCATTCTTTAAAGAATTTAAGAAGTTCTGAATGATCAAAAATTAAGTGAATTGAAGCAAGCTTATAGGGTTTTTTCTAGATAAATGGATGTGGAGGGAAATAAGGGGACATAAAATCTTTACATTAAATATTCTTTGGCGTGAAGATAAGACATTGAAGGTTACCCTTTACCTTTACTTTTCCCTTTGGCAGTTGGTTGAAGAGAATAAATGAACTGCATGCTGATGCTGCTCTACAAGTTGTCAGTCTGCAGAGTTCAGCCTACAATGGAAAATAAACCTTTGCTTGTAGTTGAATGGCACAAGCTACTTTTCACCAAAGGCAATGAAGAAAATGTCTTCTGCTGCACACAGAGATGATGTTGCTAAGAAAAGATGCATAGTCAAAAAGCTCTTCCCCTTAAGTTGTAACCCCCTTCTCTGTTTTATTAATCTGCAAATGTCTTGAACATTTATAGTGTTGTATAAGTAATGATGTAAGGGAACATTAAGTTGATCTTAATAGAAGCATTCCATTAGCCCTTTCAAGCATGCAAACATACATGGAGAGTACCTTCCTTAAGTAATCAGATTTCATGATTTGGAAATTTACTTTGAAGTGCAGCTTCCAGAAGTTGTATACGACAGAAACAGTTCTTTAAAACTGTGGAGAAGGTAGGAGTGGATCAGCAATATGTAGCTTCTGCCATAATTCTGAAATATAGTAAATATACTCCAGTGTTCTACCTTTACAGTGTACTATTTTGTGCTTTACGTTGCTGTAAAGTATTACATTTAACATTTCATCACCCTGTATGAAAAGTATTAAGAATGCATGGTGTTAAGACAATGGATCTGAGATCATTGTGCCAATACAAAAATCATAGTTTTAAATTTAAACAGGTGCAGTTTTAATGAAATTGTTAAACAGATCGTCCGATAATAAGCATTCATACAAATACGATACAGAGAGCATTTTAGAGCAAACTAATTGTGATTAGTTTGTGCTAGGGAGTCTCCAATTCAAAGCATGGCATAGATTTTTTGGCTTGAAAATCGGCCTATAATGTCATCCTAGATAAGCTATTGCATTTAACTAAAATTCTACATTGCAATATTATAACTGCCCTTAGTGGAAAATACTTGGTTCCTTTGGGATTTTTTCTTAATTCCAAGCAATAGAAAGAAAATGTGGGGGAAAAAATAGAGTTTTAATATTTCTTAAATAGCTACAGGCAAAGCATTCACAAAATGAGGAACTTCTGGCTGGGAAAGAATAAAAATATCTAAGTAGAGAAATAATATGTACAAGATATAACCATAAGATTTTAATTTTTTATAATTAAAAAAAAAAACCTAAAATACCTATACATTCAGTAGTTGTGTTATTTTATGTATTTTCTCAGGAAAAACAGATTTTGTTATGAAAATCAACAGTCAATTCCCAAAAATCCAGCACATCTTCCATCATGAATCCTACTATGACAGAAATTGATTTTGCAACGTAGGAGGCAAAGGCCACATATCTATCAGTTTCGTATTCTACAACTCTGCATTAATCTCAATGGCTGTGCATCTTAGCTACCATGTGCGTGGCTGATTTAGTGCCCTACACAAGCCGAATGTATCCCACCAAGCACTCATAACTGAAGTATTTTCTTTTTTTCCTATTTTTTTCCACCATGAAGGTAACTAGTTTCAGCTTACCCCTGTTGTTCAGAAGTGCTCCTGCATCTTAGAGGCAGCCTTTGCTTCTGGGTTATCTTTTGAAAATTGATTTGTTTCATCTCTGCAATGAAGTCTTTTCAAAACCCTGTCCAGGCAATCCATATTCCAGCTTTTTGCTGTACAAGGCAGCAGAGCTCTGCACAAGGCTGAACTAGACTTTGAATGAAAAATCACTTCTTCATAATTTACAGAATGCAGTCTACTTCAAAGAAAACTACAGGATAGTGTTCTACCTTAAATTCAGCCTAGAAGTGAAAAAACATTTAGAGTTCCTGAAGAAAGTCATCTTTACAGGCCCTGGAGCACTTAGGTGGAATCTTATGGCAGTTTCTTTCTCGCATTATTCATTTCTTTAACAGAAGGTCACATCTAACAATCCTCAGACTCAGTTTCCAGAAGCAATGTAACATTTGTTTTTATAGACAATCTACACTGGTGTATTTAAAATTTGTGGTTCCATTGTTTTGCCTTTTGCACATTTTCTTTAACTTCATATTGATTTTATAGACATAGGCTTGGTTTTGTAATACCGTCTGAGAACCCAAGTTGTTTTTGTTGGCTTAAACAGCGGCACTGAGGGGCGGGGGTGCACACGGTCTGGGGGCAGTGCCCTCATCCTGTGCCTGAGGTTCCGGAGGTGAGGGGTGGACGGGGGACTTCCCGGGAAGCAGTGGGTAGACAGGGGTCGAAGTAAGCTGCTTGGCTGGGCAGGGCTTGGCACACTGTCCTCGCAGGTGCGGAGGGCCTAGTCTGCTCTGCCCAGCACCTCTCTTTTCCCGCCGCTGCCTGCATGCTTAGAGGGTTTTGCAGCAGACAGCCACGGGGCACGCCCCGCTCCCTGCCGCACTACCTATTCTGCACGGTTCTTGCGCCGTTCCGCAGCCTGCATGCCAGAGGCAACCCACGTGTCGCGGCTCTGCTTCACGCTGCCCGCAGCCTAGAGAGGACCACGATGCACGTTCCTGTCCCTGCCATCGTCAAACTTGGAAGTGCTCCTGTGACAGTGCCATTATTTTCAAGCCAGGGAAAAGGTGATATCCCTTCTCTTTGTTACATATCTTTGTCACTGCTTTTCCCTTCTGTCATCTGCTCTGGTGCAATCTAATAAACCTAGTTCATCAGCCCTTAGTTGTCATTTCACCTTTATTTACTCCAACGGAATTGTTTGAACCTTACGACAGCTACCTCCCACTCCCACCTCCCACCCCCAGGGTTGGTAAGGGGAGGACCGGGCCATAACATACCTCCACAATGGTGAGACTTCCCATCACCTTGGCACATGATGCGCTCTCTAGTAGTTTATGTATTGTGCCATAATCTTACCTCCATTTTCTTTTCTCCCATTCATTTTACATTTGATCATACCTGCTAAGAAGAACATTGCCTCCTATAGAATTTCCTACAACACAGGGAGTGAAAAGGAAATTAGATACTGCCATCAACAGTTATAACTGTAGTGAGTATTTCAGTGCCACTTCTTTTCCTTTCATTATGTGTTTGTACTTTTTCATTATTCACTGCCACTCACTTTAAAAAATTGTTCATTTACTATGTTGGTTTTTTCCCTGTATCCAAGTTCCAACTTGAAGGGGTGTATACTTCTTCCTAGAGGTGGCTTTGATTAAGAAAGATCTAGGTATTTACAGAAACAGCTCTGAATTTTTTTTTAGCATTTTTAAGCCCTGCATTTTGGTGTGTCATCCATGACTGGATGTCCCATCCTAAGGTTAGGAGCTTCACTATGGAGCCTGCAGGGAGAAGTGCTTCAGAAAGGGGATGAGCAGTCTTCAGGTTGCCTGAAGATTGTCTGCAAGTGATTTGATTCACCTACATGTGCAAGGCTCAATCTTAGATTCCATGTACAGACACATTTGAGAGGAGTAGGAATTTCAAGCCTCAAACCCTGACCTAGAAATTGAGGGTACTTTGAAGAAAGAGGTTTTACTTTTAATAGTAATGATGCCCAATTTACCTTTTTCCCCCTTCTGATAGATGCTTTGAAAGGCACAGATTTAAAGGAAGAACTGCCCTGTAATCCTTTCTTCATTAGCTTTCCCAAATGACATATTCCAAGGGAATTCCCTAAGTACAAAAATGTTTAGTGAAGGTAAGGTATTAAAAGCACCTCTTTTTAGAATCATAGAATGGTAAGGTTGGAAGGAGACCTCAAGGATCATCTAGTCCCACCCTCCTGCCATAGGCAGGGACACCTCTCACTAGTACAGGTTACTCAAGGCCTCGTCCAACCTGGCCTTGAACACCTCCAGGGAGGGAGCAGCCACAACCTCCCTGGGCAACCTGTTCCAGTGCCTCACGACTCTCACTGTAAAGAACTTCCTCCTAACATCTAGTCTTTAGCTTTCTAGAGAAAAAAAAAAGCAACTAACCAAAACACTGAGAACATTGGTTGAATGTTCTCCATGTACAGAAAGCAATAATCCCTGACTGCCTTCCAGAACGAGAGCTATTAGGTGAAAACAGAGTGTGAAAATATGATCTCTTTCCCTCTCTTTTTTTTTTTTTTCTTTTAATTTTTGTTTGGGGTTTTTGTTTGGTTGGGTTTTTGGGTTTTGCTTTTCCACCGTTCTGAATAAAAATGCGTGTATGGGTATGGTCTGCATGTGCCTTTGTTTAAAGGGCAGTGAGCGAAGACACAGCTATGAAATTACTTTCAAAATAATTAAAGAAAAATCTCACACATGGGACTGGATAGAAATACTGAAAGTACTCATAGATCAAATGGGAGGTGCTGGTAATAACTACAAACTACAGTGCAAGATCAGTGCAGAAGCATATACACACAGAATCTCATCAAGCCCATACAATCTCCCAAAACCTCCCTCCAAACAGACCAAAACCAAAGCCCCGGGACCCCTTTTTCCCACCTGGGGTTCACCATAAGACCCAGTGCTTTTTCTTCCCAGGCCCGAACTGCCCTACCACCTGCTTTAGTCAGGCCAAACCGGCCTGTGACACTCCCACCCAAGGAGAGTCTATCTCCTTGGCAGGAGAGGGAAGGAAGAGCCCAGAACTGGCTTTGCTGCCATCTGTTGTAGATATTAATAATCGGTTATGAATTATGATTATTAATTTCTCTGAATAGTAAGTTTTGATATTAATATTTTTAAATTGGGAAAATTCCCTGAGATTCTTTGGATTTTTGGTTGACAGGAAGTAGTTGCACAAAGGGTATTTATGAACATGGAATTAAACAGCTTAAACAGTTGCACAAAGGTTATTTATGAACATGGAGTTAAACAGTTTAAACAGTTAAACAATCAGAACTTAGAAAATAGGAACACAAAACTACGAAAAATTTTAACTATGCTTATGGAGCCTTAACATTAACTCAAGTATATGTACTCACAATGCCTTGATCCCTGAGTAAGTTTCCTGTAGAAGGACGCTTCCAAAACTCATGATAATGATCCAGTGGTAAAATACAAAATACTCCAGGCAAAGGGAAGGAGAGAACTAAGTTGCTGCTAAGTTGCTAAAGCAAGATGCAAACGCGTGGCTGCCGCGATTCCCATTTAACAAGTCGCAGATGGGGTACTGCTCCCGGTGGAGGGTCAGTGCAGAAAGGCAGTTTCTAAATCAGCCACCATTAAATACATCATTTTGAAAATTAAACTGGCCAACAGGCACTAGCATCAGTGTTCTGGCCAATGTGCCTCGGGTGACCACGCAGGCATGTTGAGGGGCAGCACAAGACACCTGACACATGGTGCTAAGCTCCTAGTCCTCAAGGCTTTGCTGCTCATCCTACTCAACTCCTGGACCCACAAGAGGAGGACGAAAGCAAGGGTTAAATCACCCTGGCAGGATTTATGTCCTACCAGGATACCATCCTAAGTGAGCCCCAAAAAATTACGGGAATTAAATAACTACAGGATTACAATTCCTGTCTACTCCATAGTCTTCAAAGACGTAAGTCTCAACCTAGGGCAGTATGTCACAGCTGATGTGGGTTATTCATGTCTACCATGTTAAACCTTCTCCAGGGCTTGGGCAAATGAACACATAGTCTGAAGATCCATCCAGATTCAGTTAGTTGTAGACACCTGGATAACGATACTCCTGAGGGTTCTGGCAAATGATGTGTTTAAATTTGCAATAGTAAATGCTATATTATTCTAATTTTGAAAAAGGTGCATTTCTTATAGTACTATATAGATATTTCTTGTCTAATCACCTACAGAAGACCTAGCCATTAGTAAAAAGTGTGTATCTTTATTATTATATCATTCTAAATCTCTAACAGCCTTCACCCAGTTATTCTGTGTCTCTGTGTGTCTGTGTTTTCCTGTTCTCATCTGAAATCCAGTGGCTTTTGCAAGAAGAGATTTTTCAGACAATCTGGCATTCTCAGTACTTCTTCATATGAAAGATAAACTTCCTCTCAAGTGACAGCCTAAATTATCCTTAATATTTTTTATAAATTGTGTATTTTTTCTCATTTTTTTCCTTGATTGTTGATACTGCTTCTATTAAGTTACTGACCAGCCAGTAACTTCACTCAGAAAAATCACATATGAAAAAGGTTTACAAGATATTCCTGTATTAAAGCAATGGAATTATAAGATTAAATTAATCCTTGTAATCTCTGCTTCCTGACAGTTTAGACAGAACTTGTATTTGCTAGATGTGCACAATTTAGCATCAGATTTCAGCATGCACTATTGATGAAAGTGATGATAAAGCTGGCAGCTGGAAAGGAAAGAACCCCTGAGCTCACACCAATGTACAGGATATGGAGGAGCTAAAAGAATAAGAAATGCTTTATTTGATGCAAAGACAAAAAAAAAAAAAAACCAAACATTCTAATGCAAATTGTAGTGAATTGACTAAAGTGACCTGCTGCTGGGCGCTACAAAGATGCCTGCTCACTTCTTGTCTTCAGCAGGATGAAAGAGAGAATAGGCAGAGCAAAAGTGAGAAAACTTACATATTGAAATAAAGACAGTTTAACAGGCAATGAGGAAGGAAGGGGGGAAAAAAAAGTAAAAAATATGTAAAGGCGGTCACTCACCATCTACCACAAGTCTCTGAGCAACAACCAATACCTCCTAAAAATCCTTTCCTCATTTTTTATTGTTGAGCAGTGTGCTATACAGAACAGAATATTATTTTGGTCAGTTTGAGTCAGATACCAAATTTGTGTCCCCTCCTATCTGTCCTGCTCACTGCAGAGGCAGAGCAGCAAAGAGAGAAAGCCTTGTTGCTATGTAACTTTTACTCATCAAAAGACAAATCATTGATGTGTTACCAACACTACTTTAATCACAAATCCCAAACAGCATCATCTGTGCTGCTATGAAGAAAGTTAACTCTGTTCCAACCAGACCCAGTACATCATTCCTAGAAAATAAGCTTGAGAAGTGAAGAGGGAACAAAGTCTCTAAACCATTTCAGTCAAAGAAATTCAAAGGTTTGGAATTTTTTTTAATTGTATTTTTAATTTTTTGATTCTGTGTGGTTGTTTTTCAATACGCTTGGTACAATTTTTTTGGTGTTAGGTATTACTATTTTTTTTACGTTCAAAATCATCGATGAGGAAAGACAAACAAGAAGGAGAAAATTAAACCAAAAAATAGAATTCTATAGTTCTATACATCATAGAAAGTTAACTTTCTAGTGTTAACTTTATTCTCTATTTCTACCAGCAATAATGTCAGGATAGATTTCCGATGATTGGCCATTGCTTTAGTGTCAGAAATGCTCACACTGTCCTGTGAGGGTACCGCATTATCAGCACTAAGAATCTCATGGCTCTGGGAATATCTATAAAAGCCTCATGCTTCAAAATTCTGTATTTTTTCTCTCCTTTTAAAAACTACTATTTTTATTGATCTACACAAGAAATTATCAAGAAAGATATGAAAATAGCAAATATAAATACTTTGATTAGATTTTATTAAAATTTAACCTGGTTTAGGTAAATCTATAAAAATACAAATCTGGCCATAAATTCTGTAGAAATGTGATGTGTATAATATATTTTAAGGGCTGGGAGAAATCTATAGAAAATGTCTGAAAAGTCAGCAAAGACTTTAACCTAGATATATGCAAATTCACCTAACTCTGATATAAAATCTTAAGAAATAATCATGGGATTTTTTTCTTCTTTTTATTATGTTAATGGTCAAGAGCAATAGCATATGCAAAATGTATGAAAATTTATGGGATTTAGATCAATTGCTGTCATATTTGCAAGGCAAAAGTACAAGAAACTTTGCAAAGATTTGAATTTAATTTGCAAAATGAAGACAAGAAAATTAAGTTCATAAATTCAGGAAAAGTTTTCTTAAAGTAACTTATGTTACCTAACACTTTATCCATTGTTTATGAAATTCAAGAAAGATAAAATTCTAGTCGAGGTTTGGATAAATACAGGGTATGTGGGAAAACAACAAAAATCTATCTCTGACTAAACTATACTGGAAAATGAAATCGTGGCTGACTTATGCAACTCATTTTGGTTAATGACAAGGTGCTTTTTATAGACCTTAATGCTTCAACTGTGAAGCGTAAGTCAGTATTTTCCCTGACTATATGTTATAAGCCTTGCAATGCAGGATTCTGCCCTCCTAGTGTCAGCAAAAGGGAACTTCTTTCTTAATAGTACCATCCCAGATCAAAACCACCAATCAGATCTCATAGAGAACTGACTGAAGTGGAACTGCAGATTTTCTTTTAGCTCTGCAGTGCTGGCTGTAATCTCATGAGTCAACAACTGTAAGGTATCAGTGTCTTAAATTGCCACAGGTCTAGCTGAATGTGCTGGTTTGAGGCTAATTGGACTATTTCAATGAGAGAAATTAGATCATTAGCTATGAAAAGAAAATAATGATGAAGTCTGTATCATTCATTGGTTTGGGATAAAAAGCTAAGATGTAAATAATTTGTCCCACCTTGTTCTGGGACACTGCTTCCTTTCACTTCTCCTTTGCCCCACTCTAATATCTTCCACTAACCTTGGCTAACAGAAAACAATCTAAGCTTTGCTGGTTGTTTTGTTTGTCTGTCTGGGAAGGAAGAAGGAGACAAATAAGCTTTGAGCTCCTTCTGGGCAGTTTATTTGTCTGAGAGGGAGTTTGGATTTCTGTATTATTTCTAATTCGTATATAGTTGCAAATATTTGTTAATATTTTGTGTATGTATGCTTGTACATTTTGCTGAGCTGGTCTAGTAAATTTCAATAGTGGTGGGGGTAGGGAGAGGCGGGGGTTAGGGGCGAGGACAGGGATAGTTGTGGGTTTAAGTTCCTAACCCACCACACTGAAGAAAGTGTATTTGTTTCAAAACAATAGACTGAAGTTCCAATATTGAAGAAAAGGACAAAATCTCTGACAGCTGTAGGCCGGAGTAATAATTTAGAACTTCATCCTGGCTGAAGGAATTGAGAGCAGGCTTGCAGAGAAGTATTTAGGGGTCCTGGTGATTGAAGAGCTGGACATGAGCTAGCAGTAAGGCTATATGGGTGGGCAAAAGAGGTGTTGTCAACAGGTCAAAAAAGGTGATTCTGTCCCTCTCGTGAAACTTTGCCTGGAATGCTGCTATCCAGTTCTGGAGTCCTCAGCAAAAGGTGCGAGCCAGTCAGAGTGGGTCAGGAAGATGTCCCCAAAAATTATCAGAGAGATGAAACTCCTCTCCTGTGAAGAAAGGCTGAATTTAAGTAATTCAGCCTGGAGAAAAGAAGGCTCCAGGAAGACCTTATTGTGACCTTTCATTACTTAAAAGGGATTTCTAAGAAAGATACAGAAATACTTCTTTTACCAGAATCTGTTGTGACAGGACAAGAGGTAATGGTTTTAAACAAAAAAAAGATTTAGGTTAGCTATAAGGAAGACATCTTTTATATTGAGAGTGGTGAAACACTGGACAGGTTGCCAGAGAGGTGGTAAATGTCTTTGTAGCAGAAACCCAGCCCTGACAAAAGACCTGACAACCAGGGAATACCAAAGACTATACAATGAGCAAGGCACAATAAAGATCAGGGAATTCATGACCGTTAAAACAAATGACTTTGTTTCATGTCCTTAGCTTGCCTTTGTCATGCACTTGGCCATCAACTGATTAGAATGATCGGACTCCACTACAGTAAATGTTGCCCTACTGGAGAGATTAATCCACTCGAGGATTTTCCCTTGGATTAGGAAACTGCCCAATGAAACTTCCTAGAACTGAGTCTCCTCCCCTTCCCCAATTGGTGAGTGAATACTTCTGGATGTATATACCTCCCTGAATTGTTTCTTCTTGATGTGTGAGCTCATTTTTCAGTACCCTTTGGTGGGAGGTTTTCTCTTTTTGGAGGGAATATGCACACATTTTAGATCATCTTTCTGAAAGAGTATTTATAACACTTGGAATTACTTTAGCAGTATTACATTCCCACCTGACATCTGAACTTGTGATTTACTTGATTTGTTGGAGTCCTGAATTAGTTTTAGGATAGAATAAGTCTGCATTTTGAGTAGCTACTGCTGTCTGTTTTGTCACTGCCTCTGTTATAGCTCCATTCTTGTAA
Organism: Ramphastos sulfuratus; assembly: GCA_013399055.1. Classification (NCBI taxonomy): domain Eukaryota; kingdom Metazoa; phylum Chordata; class Aves; order Piciformes; family Ramphastidae; genus Ramphastos; species Ramphastos sulfuratus. The sequence goes on from WBNM01021050.1 coordinate 170,737, forward strand.
ACATTCAAGGCCATGTGGAATTTGGCTCAGTGCAATCTGATCTAGTTACAGATGTCCCTGCTTATTGCAGGGGGTGTGGGCTAGATGACATTAATAGACCCCTTCCAACCCAATGCATTCTGTAATTCTGTGATACTATGGTTGTATTCTGAAACTACATGTACCATGTAGATAAAGGTGACTTTTTATAGACATGTGCAGAAATACGCATGTGGATTCTACCTGCAAGGTTCTAAGAGAAAGGTTTATGGTATTCAGCATCTCTCTTTGCAAGCCGTTGTCCAAGAATTATTTACAATACCCAACAGATTTTAAAAGTGGGCATTAGTAACTGTTTTCTCATTTAGAAAGAAACAAAAATGAAGATTAAAATGGCTTTAGACATTAATCTCAGAAAAATATAAGACTTAGTTTAGACAAATGTGCTTTTTCATGTTTTGTTTCCACTTACTAGTGAAAGCTGAGAAGCACTGTGTGTACACTTCTCTCTTTTCTGTTACATACTTGTTTGTACAGAGGCAAAATGCTCAACCTTTTTGCAAAATGGAAGTAAAATATTTTTGTAACACAGAAGTGTGATGATAGGGTTAATTAAAGTAGATGTGCTGCTCAGAAATCTCAGATCTGTGAGTTTACAGCACAACAAACTTTTTTTTTTTTTTTTTTTTTAATGATTGGACTGAATGTAGGACATACTTGAAATCACATAAACACACACATTCTTTTAAGATTCTCTGGGTGATTTCTTGATAATAGACCTGAATAAAACTCAGAGAGGAATCTGGATACTTACCGAAACAGTTAAGTTTGAACTGTGTTCTTTAGGGTTTGCATAAAACTTTTAAGAATAGCACACAACACTCAAGACCCAAAATGCAGGTTACTTCAAAAAGGCCAAAATAAAACTTTACTACTTCTTGATACAAATGGAAAAGGAGTTATCATAGAATCATAGAATCATAGAATGGTAAGGTTGGAAGGAGACCTCAAGGATCATCTAGTTCCAACCCCCTGCCATAGGCAGGGACACCTTCCACTAGCACAGGTTATCTATCAAAGTGATTAACACTGCCATAAATGTTATCCACTGTATATAACTGTCTAAAAAAATCATGTTAAATTTTGCAAATGATGGTTCTGATCCCATTATCTAGGGATAATGATTATGACCACTAGAGAGACGTTCTCGCTTTCACAATGAAATGAGGCTTCTGCTTGTTGCTTTAAGTTAAATCAAAATATCCAAGAAAAATACTTCCATTTGGCATTTCTACATGAAATCAAATAAGTAAAAAAAAAAAATTGGGAAAGAAAGTGAATTCATTAGTGGTTGCCATAATCTTCCATTCTCTCCTTTGATTACTATGGGTCAACACTGTATCATTTTACTAACTCACTGTGTTTAGCTTACTGACTTTAGTAAGACTGATTTTCCAGATCATGTCCAGTCATGCATGTATAATTTACATAAATAGTTATACATAGTTACATTATTAATTTTTGAGAGTGTAATCTTAAGAGTAACATCTCAAGGCATGTAACTTGTCATTTCATCCTAAACACTGGTTCACCTGATGGTTTAAACTTGCTCCAATTGCTAACATTGTATTTTCTTGGAAAAATTTCTACAGATAGGCAGATTATTTGATACAGTGAGATACTCAGTGATGCTATCTGTTGAGTAAGGTACATTTCTGTTAGCATAGTGCTCTCAGAAGCCAAGGTGTTCATCAGCAATGTTCTCTGCTGTTAGGGTAGGAACTAATGAGCTTCCATAGACCATAATTGTGGAAGAAGAAGCTGGAATCGCATTGGAACTGTGGTTCTTCAAAATGCATTTCTAAGTCTGGAGGAAAAAAAAAGCAGAGAGTGTCCAAGATCTTACTATAGTTGGGCTTATGGTTCTTAACTTTCTCCATACTTTCAAGACTTTTTCTTTTGCACTGACTAATGTATGACAGTGATCGCCACTGCAGAATTACTGTGAGTTTGTGTACTTCTTTGCTAAATTTCCTTCTGAGATTCCTGTGATCTTTCTTTCCTCCAGCTATGTTCTGCTGTGCAGAAAACTCCTGAAGAAACAAATTGCTTTCGTGCTCATCATTTGATTTCTTTCAAAGAGGCTACAGGTGTGGTTATCTTACTATAAATACTTTTAACCAGGAATGAAGAATGAAATGTTATATGAACTGAACATGATTTCCTTAATGTTTCTTATTAACTGACCATTAAAATGAAGATGTGAAAACTGTCTTATCCACCTTTCCCTTTACTAGAACAAATATGAATTTTCTGTTGCCATGTCAAAGCCAATACACTTGATCACTATATTATGGCTAATAGTGGCACCTCTGGAAATTTCAAACACCCCCTTACTGGAAAAAAACAGCAAATGTATGTTGTTTTTGTACTACAAGGCTGTGTTCCAACTAAGACATAGCAGAGGTTGCACAAGAATCGTCTTCTGCTCTCTATTGATTTCACAGAATTGCTAATAGTGAAATTGTGTTTCCTTCAAACAGCTGTGTGACCTTGCATAGTTCTGTATTTCTGCCTCAGATACCCTTGGCTTGCCATCTATAAAATAATGAAATTTTGGGGGCTTTTACAAAGAGTTTTGACAACTTAAGAATGAAAATACCATGTAAGTGCAAAGTACTACTGTTTATCATTACGTATGAATATGAGATTCAGTCTACTACCTTATTTCAACCTCTTCTTAATACAGCAGAATTATAAATGTCAACTATATTATTTTAGTTAGTCACAATATAAGAATAATGTGTTGTGCATTAAAGTTTCCCAAATAAAAACATTGCATGCTTCTCCTAGAAAAACAGTGTTTGTACATTTTGAAGAGAAAATGTTTCACTAGTGACTGTCATCTTAGAACAAATGTCTTTATCTTTAGTGTTTGTTTTTCCCTGAGGAACAGTTGAAGGTCACATTATTAAAAGTGCTAATAAATTATGATATTTGTGTTTGTTAATTAAATCTGTCAGATGAAAAATAATCTGTTACATTTGATTCTTGTTCTGTATCCACTTAGGTAATTCAGGGTAATTAATTTCAGAGTTAAGAAGAAAACATAGCCAGATTTGCGCTTGGACTGGTAAAAATGAGTAGATGTTTTTTTCCGATTGTGCGTAATGTGACAGCTACATTTTTGCCCCTAAACCATTGTAATTATCCACTCATTTTAATTCTACATTTCCTTTGTAAAAAACCTAAAACATTCAATGATATAGTATTGTTTATTATTCTTCCCTGACTTGGCATCCAACCTGGGACCCTGGCTGACAGTCTTTGTCCATATGTTCAGGAGTACCATTTCAGTTCAGAACTGGAACCTCGATCATGACATAAACAGATGTATCTGTCTTAAGTTGTGCCTCCTGAATGGATTCTTTGGATGTACACTGTACCCTTGTCCTCAGACCTACCTCTGCCCCAGTGTCCTTTTGCTTCTGATGGAACACCTGGCTGTGGTGCATCATTTTTTCTGTCAAGGGCTGTCAGTGTTCCCTCCTTTTATCACTTTTGCTCTGCACGCCATTCTCAGATTCAGTGGGATTGTAACCCATTTATTGGGTCATTGCCTGTGGTGGTACCACCCTGGACTTACACCTTGTTCCCTTTCATAGAGCAATCCAACTTGTTTAGGCTTCACAACGCTGTAAATCTCATTACTGCTTTCTTAGCTAGATAATGGTGTCACAAGTGCTCTCCCAGAGGTATTTCTAGGTCACACACTGTGGGAACTGAGGAAGGAAGTCACCTAGAGTGCATCCCTGTGTACCCCTGATGCAGGAAGATTAAGGTTAGAAACATAGTAAAGTGATATGCTCTCCTTGTGTAACATTTGTACAGAAGCATAGTAAATTTAGAAGAAAGAACTGAAAGTAGTCTGTGCCAAGATAGCCAACACCTCACTGTTACCCAGTAAGTATGTTAAAAACAATATTTTATCCAATCATTGTATTCCACAACTTGTAGAGTTACTACAATTTGTAAAGTGGCAAAAAGTGGCAAATGCGATATAGTATGATGCCTATGTGTGAACTTGTTTCGAAGGTTCCCTTTATAGTCCTTTTATTATGGGCATTAATAGGCAGCTTTAGGCTCTAATTCATCTGACCAGTTTTAGATACAGCAGTAGATAGATCTCCTACTTCAGTGGACAGAAAGAAACTGATACATACAAAGGATTACACCTGTCATCCTAAATATGCTTGTACTCTCTCTGGTGGCAGTACTTGCTCTAGTTTCTACAGGAGAAAGCTTTATAACTTGAAATGGGATGAGAGCAGCCTCAAGAAGTTCAATAAATAGAAGTGCAAATACTTGCACCTGGGGAGGAACAGCTCCAGGCACCAATACATGCTGAGGCTACTCATCAGGAAAGCAACTCAGCAGAAAAGGACCTGAAGGGCCTGATGGACAGCAACTTGAACACGAGCTAGCAATATGTCCTTGCTGCAGAGAAGGCTAATGCAATCCTGGACTGCACTTGGAGGAGTGTTGCCAGCAGGTTCAGAGAGATGATCCTCCCTCACCACTTATCACTGCTAAGGTCACAATTGGAGTGCTGTGTCAGTTCTGAATTGGACAGATACTGGGAGCAACTGGAAAGAGTCCAAATAAGGTCCACAATGACGATGAAGGAATAGGAGCATCTGATGTATGAAAAGAGGCTGCGGGAGCTGGGACTGAACAGTCCAGGAGAAGACAGGACTTAGAGAAACTTATTAATATATATAAATACCTATGCAAAGGGAATGTAAAGACAATTTTATTTTTAGTGGTATCCATCGGCAGAAACAGAGACAATGTGCACAAAGTAAAACATAGGAGGCTTTGTCTGAACATTAAGTGATTTTTGGTAGGATAGACTATATAACTAACTTCTAAGGTCAACATTAATTTACAGGAATGTAGTGGATTGACACTGACTGGATGCCAGGTGCCCATCAAAGCTGCTCTATCACTCCCTGCCTCAGCTGGGAAGAGAAAATATAACAAAAGACTTGGGGGTCAAGACAAGATCATTCACCAATTACCATCACAGGCAAGACAGACTGAGCTTGAAAACATTAGTTTAATTTATTACCAATCAAATCAGAGTAGGACAGTGAAAAAAAAAATATCTTAAAACACCTTTCCACTTTTCCCTTCCTCCCAGGCTTAACTTTACTCTCAAATTCTTTCACTCTTTCCCCACAGGAAAGAGTGATACAGGAGGATGGGGAATCACAGTCCCAGAATGGTAGGGGTTGGAAGGGACCTCCACAGTTCTTCTGGAGCAACCTCCATGCTAAAGCAGGTTTGCCTAGATCAAATGACACAGGAGCTTGTCCAGGCACATTTTGAAAGTCTCTAGAGCAGGAGAATTCACAACCTCTCTGAGCAGTCTGTCTCAGTGATCTGTCACCTTCTAAGTAAAGACATTTTTCCTTAAGTTCAAGTGAAACCTTCTGTGTTCTAGTTTGCATCTATTGCCCCTTCTTCTATCACTGGTCACCACTGTAAAGAACTCAGCCCCATCCTCATGTCCTTCACTCTTTAGATATTTATATGCTTTGATAAGATCACCTCTCAGGCTTCTCTTTTCCAGGCTAGATAGCCTTAGATCTTTCAGCTTCTCCTCATAAGAGAAATGCTCTGTTCCTCTAACCTTCTTCATGACCCTCCATTTGTCTCTCTCCAGTAATTCTCTGACTGTCTTGAACTGGGAAGTCCAGAACTGAACACAGTACTCCAGGTGTGGTCTCACTAGGGCAGAGTGGGTGGGAAGGAGACCCTTCCTTGACTTGCTGGTTACACTCTTCTTGGTGCACCTTAGAATACCCTTGGCCTTCTTGGCAATGAGGGCACATTGCTGGCTCGAATGGGTCAGTTCATCACATGTCACTGTCCTTCCTTCCTCAGCAAGTGGACTCCTCACACTTGCCCTGCTCCAGCAAAAGGTTCCTCCTATGGAGGCAGTCCTCCATGAACTTCTCCAGCCTGAGTCCTTCCCATGGGCTCCACAAACTGCTTCAGCACAGGCCCCCTTCCATGGGGTGTACTCCTTCAGGAATAGGCTGCTTCAGCATTGGTGCCCACAAATCCTGCAGGGCTATTCCTCTCACATATTCTTACTCTATGTGGCTACTGTTGCATCTGCCATAGCTGCTGCAGCTGAACAGAAACTTTTCCCCCTTCTTAAACAGAGGTGCTACCACCATTGCCTTGATCAGCAGCTAGTCCATCTTGGACCCATATGGCATTGACTCTATCAGACATAGGGGAAGCTTCTAGCATCTTTTCACAGAAGGTATCCTTGTACTCCTCCTGGTACCAAAACCTTCCCATGCAAACCCAGTGCAAGGAGTACAACTTCAAGAATAACTCTTAAGAGGAAAATATTAAAATCTCTTTAAAACAACAGCTGTGTACACAATGTATGGTGGGCAACTGATAGAAATAAGACTTTATTTTCCTGTACTTGTTGGTGAAGAGTCATAGATTCATGGAGTCGTATTCACTTGACTCATATATAACCTGGACTTCTCTGTATACTTGAACTAAGTGAAATGAAAATTACCATGGAAAAAAATGGAAGTGTAAAACTGGAAGTGGAAACAATGTTTTTAAAAAATCAGTGAAAATCTGAAACCCTGAGATCTATTGAAGGTAGAAACTGTGGACTGTAAGAGAAAGCTGCAAAGGTTTTAGGATGAAGTTCAAGTTGTAATCAAAAGTGCAGATACAAATGTGCATTTAGGTTACTTGCACTGGTGAAATATGATAAACATTAATGTTACTCAATCAAGGATGGCGATAAATAGTCCAGAGCCTTTAAAAATAATAGATCCATGTGTTATAATGCAGTGTTTTGAGTTGACAAAATGGAATGTACTTTTTTTTTTTTTTTTTTTTGGCAGAAGCTTTTCCTGGTATAGGTACTAAGCATTCACTGAGTATAGTCTTTATAAAGATTACTCCTTCAGCCCATGTCTGGGTGATATGATGCAGCTATTTAAGAGCTGGAATACCATGTCTAATCCTGGCTCTGAAATGGTGTGCTTGCAGGGGAATAAAAACTCATGGAAGAGTAGCTTAAAGTCTATGGCATGTGTAGCAGTTAATCTTCTCAACCAGTGAAGGCTGTGATGGGTCTTTACCCAAAGATTTTTAGGTAGTAGCCCAAGATCAGAGTACAAGTCACATTATTCTTCTTCCCAGCAAGCACTGTCTCCCAGAGACACTGAATACATACCCAAGCTATTCCAACAAAAATATTTTGAAAGTGAAAACAAAGATATTTCTTATTTCATAGGCAAATGAAAAGGAACCTTTATATCTCTTGACCAAGTAGCAGTGTTTTTCAGGTGTTCTAGAGGAGTACTTCCTTTATCCATAAAAAAATAAGAAATGTGCATGTGTGTAAGGCAAACTGCATTGCAAAATGGAATGTTTGTTATAGAAAGACAGATGTTTGTTCTGTCTTCCAGAAGGACATGGACAGGCTGGAGAAATGGACAAATAAGAATTTCATACAGCTCAACAAAGGGAAATGGCAAGATCTCCTGAGTTTGGGGGAAACAATCCCATGTACCAAGGCTGGGGACTGAATGTCTAGAAAGCAGTTTTGAAAATAAATACCTGTGGGCCCTAATGGACAGCAAATTGTCCACGAGCCAACAATGTGACCCTGCAACAAAGGAGATTGAAGCTTCCAGGGCTGCATAAGGAAGAATGTTTCAAACAGGTGGAAGGAGATGACTCTTACTCTCTACTGTGCACTGGTGAGACACATTTGGAGTGCTGGGTCTGATTCTGGGCTACGTGGTACAAGACAGAGACATACTGTCAAAAGGGCAAAAAGATTATGAAGGACTGGAACGTGACATACAAGGAGAAGCTGAGAGAGTTGGGAAGCCTGAAGAAGATGAGGTTCAGGAGAGTCTTACCAATGTGCATAAATGGCTGATTGCAGGTCAGGGGAGAAATACAGAAGGTGGATCCAGACTGCTAAAGGAGCCCATTGAAACGGTAAGAGACAATAGGTGCAAACTGAAATACAGGAACATAAGGAAAAATATTTTACTATGAGAATGGAGAAATACTGTAATGGCTGTTCAGTGAGACTGTAGAGTCTACACTCTTGGACTTACTCAAAACTAGACTGAAAAGTGTCCTGAGAAATCTCCTTCTTGCTGACCCTGCTCTAAGCAGGGACAGTTAGACTGAGTGATCTCAACTACAGAGTGATTATTACTGCATTCTGCCTGTTCAGCTGATCCTTTTATTTCTTTCTGACATGGGACCTTATCTATGATTAACAGTTGGAAGTCATGACCTAAAGCCTACAGCTCTCAGAGTTCAGCACTGAAAAAATGTAATATGTTCTAGAATGGAGATGAAAGGTTTTGAGTTTTCATAAATTACTGTGTTTGGAGTGCCTGACATCAACAGATGTGAAGCAGAATTGTGGTTTTAATGTACTTAACACAGGAGCATCACAAGTTTCAGGGCACATACTTGCATAGCCAATCTTGTATAGAGGTGACACCAGGTGCAACTGTAATATATTGTTGACAGTATCAGAAGATAATTGTTATTGCAATATCTGTAGCTCTATTTCCCATTTAGTAGGAAAATTGGCATCTACTCCAATTGAAATGACTGTTTAAAAAAATTGCTAACTTATTTGTAGTTTGTGAGTTGCATAAATGCTCTTATTTCTTCCTAACCTTGTCAAAAAATAAAAATCACATGTACAGGGAAAGCAATACAGCCATTCTGGCAGAATGCTTTTTGCAATACCAGCTGCAATGGCTGTGTGGCAAATTGTAATACACTACCATGAACCATATTTCCTATGTACCGTAAGAATAAGACTTTCAGAACAGAAATTAGTAGTGCTGTATCATCTTTCTCACTTTTCTACACTCTTAAGATAAAAAAATAGAACAGTGCCTCCTCCAGCTGTCATCTTAGTTCTGAACCTGCAAGGAGCTACTATAATGCAAAAACTCCCTTTTACTTCTGTTGAGTGTAATGCCACCAGTTAGTTGGTTTGTGTATGCTAGATATGGGAAAGCACTTAGCTGTTTTCTTGTTTTCTGTGCTCATCTATTTCTATTTGTTGTGTTACAGATGAATGTTCACTTTCATCTCTGTGGTAGAGTAACTTTGATACTTCTCTCAACTTCAGGTGCTAGAGTGGATCAAAGCCTTTCCAAACAGACCCGTTCATACGAAGTACCAGAGGGTGACTGATTGACATAAAGCTTATAATGCCAAAATACGATGCTAGCAGACTATAATACTCCTATTTGCTTTAGTGGTTTTGTTTTTTTATGTTGGTTTTTGGTTAGTTGGTTGGTTGGTTGGTTTTTTTGTGAACAAGTGAGACTGGAGAGAATGTTTTGCTGCGAACAAAAGGCAAAACAGCAATTGGGGGGGGGTTTGAATTTTTTCCCTCTCAAATTTTAATCTATATTTAAAGAAGTCTTCTTTGCAAAATACAAGAAAGTGTCTGGATAAAGTTTTTCAGTATGCCACTTCAGGAAATTTATGTACTTAACCTGTGTACTTTTTCTAGTCTTTTCAGATTATTTATAAGGAAGGATTCAAAAATCATGGAATCATAGAATGACAAGGATTGGAAGTGACCTCTGAAGGTCATCTAGTCCAAACCCCTTGCTAAAGCAGGATCTCCTAGGCAGGTCACAGAGGAACACATTTACATGGGTCTTGAATGTCTCTAGAGAAGGAGAGTGCATAACCTCTCTGGGTGTCCTGTTCCAGTGCTCTGTCACCCTTACAGCAATGTTTTTCCTCATGCTGAAGTGGAACTTTCTGTGTTCTAGTTTATATCCATTGGTCCTTGTCCTATCGAACAACACCATTGAAAAAAGACTAGCACCCACTCTTCAAATACTGATAAGCATTAATAAGGTCTCCTCTCAATTTTCTCTTCTTCATAAGACAGGTGTTCTAGTCTCTTAATCATAGCCCTCTGTTGGACCCTCTCTAGTATATCCCTGTCCCTCTTAAACTGGGAAGACCAGAACTGGACGTGGTACTTCAGATGTCTCACCAGGGCAGAGTAGAGGGGGAAGATAACCTCCCTCAACCTCCTGGATGCACTGTTACAAAGCTGCCCAGGATACCATTGGGATTCTTCTCCACAAGGGCACACTGCTGTCCTATAGATAACTTACTGTCCACCAGGACTCCAAGGTTCTTCTTTGTAGAGCTGCTTTCCAGCAGGTCAACCCCTCATCTGTACTGGTACATGGTGGTGGTCCTCCCCAGCTGCAGGTCTCAACGCTTATTCTTGAACCTCAATAGATTCCCTTTTGCCCAGCTCTTCAGTCTGTCTGAATCTCACTGAATGGCCACACAGCATTCTGGTGTATCAGCCAATTCTTCCAGTTTGATATCATCAGCAAATTTGAGAAACACTCTATCCCCTCATCCAGGTTGTAGATGAAGATGTTGAATAAGGCTAAAGCCAGTACTGACCCCTGGAGAACACCACTAGTTACAGCTCTCCAACTGGACTCTGCACCATTGACCATAATTCTCTGTAACATCTTTGTGATAATTCATCTGTAGTGGGTATACTGGAAGAACACTGTGGATGATTAGATGTTTTGAGTGACAATCACTTTGACACCTATAATTTTGCTTTCTCCCAAGAACAATGAAAGCTGTGTTACTGTGTTTTGTGGTTTGTTTTCTGTTTGTTTTTCAGTTACATTTGGCATTACATGATTCTGAAGCTCTTGTTTGTCTGAATATCTCATGAAGAAAAAGAGGGAGGGTTTACTCACCTCACATCATCCTGTCTCACAATTTTTAAAAAATGGTTTTATAACACTAGGAACAGATAGGAAATAAGGCCCTATAGCCTTCTGGAGTATATAGCTTATCCATTGCTTTCAGTGGATTTTGAAGAAAAGAGAAAAGGAACAAAATAATCAAGCAGGCATTTCCCTTTCTTTGAACCTTTTGAAGGCTCATCTTTTCATTCTGTTTTTAAAGTCCATGATACCAGCAGGATAATACCTGGCTATGGGTTAAAGATACAAGTGGTAAGGATAACCAGAATATAACTTCCAGTACTACATCTATGACATACTGGACATGGCTTGAAAAGAAAATTACTGCAGTGTAACTCAAGGCTTCAGTGATGTACAGACTCTTATTCTTCCTTTAATACCAGTAAAATCCATTCCAAACTCATTACAGTTTCTGCACACAGTAGAAATGAATGTAGATGAAGCTCAGACTCTGAGGAACCGGCTTTTGTGTTCTATAGCCTGATAGAAAAGATGGATGACATTTGCACTTGGGGAAGCCTCAGGCAGGCCCTGTGAGGAAAAAAAAGTGGTTAGAAGTTATCATTCTTGTGTACATGCGGTGTTGCATACACAAGATGCAACAGGATGTTACAGACCAATGGAATTTCCCAAGCAAAGAATACTATGGGATTAAACACTTAATATCTTTAAGTGGAATGAAGTAATTTTAGGAAGAGCTACTAACTTATTTAGTCCCAGTAATTTACAAAAGAGCAATACAGTATAATTCTTCAAGACATAAAGTGGTAACTTTTGTGAAACAGGAAATGTTTTTCTCCTCAGTAACCACCTAGGTATTGCAGTTTTCACTCTTTTCAGGAACACTAGTTTTTTTGTGGAGTGTTAGTAATTCAGTTCAGTGTAGGAAATTCTGTGCTTTGACAACACATAAACAGTTCCATATTGAGGCTTTGAAACTTCTAATACATTTTACCACATTTTTTGCTAGTATATCTAAATATTATATGCAAGTAGAAAATTTACAGTATATGTGATTTGCTAGGTGATCATTCTTTATGTTATTTGTTATTCCAGGTGTGAAATTTATCACCTAAGTCAGCAGTATGATTTCTAGTTTCTGCTCTATTATTGTTGTTATTATTTTTTTCTTCATTGTTTGGAGAAGATGGCAGTATGCCTTTATTAATTCAGTGGAAGATTTCAGGGTAGGTTATGTATTTGAAAGGATAATCACACTCTTTAGAAGTTTATAACTTCTGCTTTTATTTCTTCGTGAATTTGGGCCGACTCCTTTTCACATCTGTGAAAAAGATGAAGGATAGAGTGTATGCTCAGCAAGTATGATGATGACACAAAACTGGGAGGGGTGGCTGACATGCCAGAAGGCTGTGCTGCCACGCAGTGTGAGCTGAACAGGCTGGAGAGTTGGGCAGAAAGCAACCTTCTGAAGCGTAGGGTACTGTGTAGGGGGAAGCGTAGGGTACTGCAGCTACAGAGGAATAACCACATGCATCAGTCCAAGATGGGGGTTGACCTACTGAAAAGGATCTCTGTGGAAAAAGACCTGGGAGTCCTGTGGACAACAGGGTGAACATGAGCCAGCAAAGTGCCCCTGTGGCCAAGAAGGCCGTTGGCATCCTGGGGTGCATCAAGAAGAGTGTGGCAAGCAGGCCATGTTGAGGCCTCATCTGGAGTACTGCGTCCAGTTCTGCGCTCCCCAGTTCAAGAAGGACAAGGAACTGCTTCAATGGGTACAGCAAAGGGCTACAAAGATGATTAGGGGACTAGAACATTTCTCTTATGAAGAAAGGCTGAGGAACATGGTGGGGGGTTAGCCTGGAGAAGTCTTATTGATGCTTAAAAATACTTAAAGGATAGGTGTCAGAAGGATGGGACTAGTCTTTCTTCAGTGGTGCTCAGCAGCAAGACAAGAGGTAGTGGGCACAAACTTGAACATAGCAAGTTCAGTTTAAAGAAGAACAACTTTACATTGACGGTGATGGAGCACTGGAAGACTGCCCATTTAAAGCCTGCCTGGGCTCCATCCTGAGAAACCTGCTCTAGGTGAACCTGTTCTAGCAGGGGTGTTGGACTAAATGATCTCCAGAGGTCTTTTGCAACCCACGTTATTCTATGATTTTGTGTATAACAATGTGTTAGAAATAATTCTTAACAATGTCATATGTGATTAGGCACTATGATTCACAGTTAAGGATTCATCAAAATGCTTGTCTCACCCAAGTAAGTATTTATCTTATTTATCATAGAATCATAGAATCATAGAATGGTAATGTTGGAAGGGACCTCAAGGATCATCTAGTTCCAACCCCCTGCCATAGGCAGGGACACCTCCTACTAGTGCAGGTGACTCAAGGCCTTGTCCAACCTGGCCTTGAACACTTCCAGGGAGGGAGCAGCCACAACTTCCCTGGGCAGCCTGTGCCAGTGTCTCACCACCCTCACTGTAAAGAACTTCCTCTTAACATCCAGTCCAAATCTCCCCTCTGCCAGTCTAAACCCATTGCCCCTCGTCCTGTCATTGCAAGACCTTGTCAATAGTCCCTCCCCAGCCTTCCTGTAGGCCCCCTTCAGGTACTGGATTTCTTCTATTTTTTTTAAATGGAGTTTAGTCTTGCTTCTTCAGACATGGTTTCATGTTCTGGTTTATCAGATCAATTTGTCACAAAGCAACAGAAATAGGTGAAAGAGCAGATCATCAATTCCATTTGTGTGTAGGGCTGGGTAACACTAATTCCTTTGAATTAGAACTCAGTGTTTACTTGTAGAAAAAAGAAAGATCTATTAAATGAAGCAATTTTCTGTCACAGAGTTATAGTTGGAGTGCATAGAAATAGTAGCCTGACTATAGTTGTTGATAGGTGGTAATGACTAAAGCTGGAATAAACCAATGATAACCTCAGGCTTTGTTCTACCTTTATCCTTTATTTTAAAGCACAAGAAACCATGAATCAACAGCACTTCCTTTTCTTCCCTAAAGCACCTTTATTTTTTCTTGGTTTTGTTGTTTGTTTGTTTGTTTTAATTTGGACTTTGGTTTCTGGTCTAGCAGATATTGACAGTACTCATTCACTGAAGGCAGCAGTGTAAGGAACTGATTCATGTAGTGCAGAGTTAACAGGTATAAACTAAGATATCTTTATGGATTCTGCTGCTACTAAACTGCTGGCCAGCTGAGGAAGAGAGACCAACTCAGATGATTTCCATCGAAATACTATCCAACTCCTGAAATTACAGCCTAGGGGAAACAGTTTAATATTTTAAATGTAAAGTTGAGATTTGTAGTTGGATTTCTTGTAGCTGGACAGTACTTTATTTTCCCTTTGTAACACAATAATGAAATAAAAAATTAATAACAATTGCTGTGCATATACTTCAGCTTTTGAAGTGAATAGCAATATGCTAAAAGAGTGTCTTTTCTTCAGCCCCTTTACAGAAGAAAAATCTTCCTAACTACAGGTTGATTATTTTACTGATGCAGAAGATCTGGAAATAAACAGGCCTAGCATAGATTTTTTTTTTTTTTTTTTTAAATTCAGATAGAAAGGAGAAGACCCCTTTTTTGTTATGAGCAGTAATCTTTGTCAGTACATCACAGAAATCACAGAAACATTCTAGTTGGAAAAGTCCCTTAGGATGACCAAGTCCAACCAATATCCCTACTCTACAAGATTCACCCTAAACCATATCCCCAAGCACCACATCCAGATGACTTTTAAACACATCCAGAGTTGGTGACTCAACCACCAACATGTAGAACTAAGATTAGTTGTGACATGAAGTTGCATCTTGTGATAAAGAAAGAAAATGTTTGGTGACTCTTCAAATTGTGTACTCAAAATGAAAGAAATAGTTGTTTGATGCCTCCTGACAGTTCTTTGCCTCCTGTCTCAGAAGCTGGTTGCAAGGTGGAAAAGGAGAATGAGCAGTGTCTTCACTTATCATGTTTTCCTACATAAGATCATAGAACTAGCAGCAGCCCAGTGGATTTTCTGAAATTACAGGTTATCATGTAATTGGAATAATTTTATGTATTTTTATAAAAGTTTGGAACCTATCCTGAAGTCAGAACTAGGACTTGGTGTGATGCGCTCACAAGTACTGAGGGTGCTGGCTTATGACAGTATGAGGCCACTCTTGGCTATATTTGTAAGGTCATGGAAATTAAAGGTTGTTCCTGAGGCCTATAAGAAAGTAAAAACTGTTTTTGAAAAGGGCAAAAAAAGTGATCCTTCCCCTCTGCTCACGTCTGATGGGACATGTTCTAGAATGCTGGGTCCTGTTCTGGGTTCCCCAGACAAGACAGACTGAAGCAAATCCAGCAAAAAGCTACAAAAAAAATCTGATTTTTCCAAAGGCAAGTCTGTTTTGTCTATGATGGTAGCTGGTAGATGTTCTGTCTGTCTTTATCTTGTCCCTCAGTGAGCTTTTTTTACCTTATTTTCTTCCTCTGTCCTTTTGAGAGGAGTGACTGAATGGGGTTCTGTGAGATCAGCTCAACACAGGTATGCTCATGGAATCATAGAATAACTCAGGTTGACAGGGATCTTGAAAGACCACCTGGTGCAAACTTGCTTGTGAAAGGAAGCCTAGATGAGATTATCTGCTGTCCTGTTTAATGGCATCTTGAAAACCTCCAATGCTGGAGAACTCCTGCACCCACTGATCAGCTAATACAAACTTCTGGATGCTTCTCCAAAAGGAGACTAAAGTCTATTCCTGAAAGATGCTCTTATCTTCACAACTTGTTTAGCTGGGTGAATACCATTGCCCAACCTTGAGGACAGTAGTTTTAAACATCAGCATAAATAATTTAACTTCATGTAAGAAGATTTGTTACATGCATTTGTTCTAGGAAATACAAATCCATTGCATTCTTTAATATTAATTCTTCAACTAAATACTGTAAAAAATAGGAAAATATTTAATGAAACCAATTGGTAATTTCAGTAAGTTACAATTGGTGAATTAATCATAAAAGTTACTTGAAATAATAGTAAGAATATGACTGGAAAGTCCCAAGTCGAGGATGAAAGTACTCCTTGATTTTGGAACTAGTTTTGTGAATGTAAGTGAGGACAACTGTCATCTCTTATTTTCTGCTCTTTTATTTATTTATTTGTTACTTTTTCTTTCTCTTTGTTCATCTTTACTTGTAAAAGATCCTCCTCTCTAATCCTGTTTGATTAATCTTTCTTCGTAAACCTCCTTTGCTTTATGATTCTGAAAAAACACTGATACTGTCTTTCCAACACTTAACATTTGCAGTACTACTGGGAAACATCAGTTCAGGATTTGTTTTCTTCTCCTCTGCTGTCTGACAACATCCTATTTTGTCCTCTTAGAAGCTTTGTGCAGTCCAAGCTTATCTTTTTTGTTTTGTACTTTTATTACGTCTAGCACAATGACTTCAAAGTGCTATTATAACAATCTTAACATTAACACTTTGTTGTGCATTGCATCTTATGCTCCCTGCACATCTTTACATCTTGTAAAATGTCTTCACTATGTCAGTGTGGCAAAATGACAGATGATCAGGCATTGATCCTTGACTCTGTGATGTGGGTTTAGGAGTTACCCGCCCCCCCACACTTTGTAAAATGACCCAGGCTAGAACTCAGCCAGCTGGAAGTTTAGATGAAGCTATATTTACAGCTCAGCACAATGTACAAGCAGATATATACACTATATACAGGAATATTTACAGAAATATACAAGGTAAAGGTAATACAGAAACACAACACCCCTCCCAGAAATCAGAGACCCCAGGAGGGGCTCCCAACCACTCTCCCACCTTCTCCCCACCCCTACACCTTACCCCAAGGTCTTGAGGATTGGTCAGAGGAGGAATTAGAAGAAAAGGTAGTTAGTGAATTTAATCAGCAGAGAGGAGAAGTTCAGAAGCTGGTAGACAGCCCCAGATGCTGTGCCCGACAGAAAGCGACAAGCCCAAGTGGCTTATCTTTTGTTTTGAGTTCTTTCTTAAACATCACAGCAAGCCTATGAGTGAAGTAGACATTACCATTGTTTTCCTTTCACAGCCTATAATATAATTTTCTCTATTAAAATATTCCAGTTAGCCTTAAACCAGCACACTCTGAATCCAAGCATTTAAGTTTGAATTGCATCTGCTTTCTGAAAGTTCTCTAATAATTTCTTGCAGGCGGCCAGTTGGAGTGGTGTAAGACATAGCCAGAGAGCAAGATAACGGTTAAGCAATGCAGAGGACCATGGATCCAATATCTAAAACTAATCCCTAGCTGCATGAAGTGTCTTTCCAGTAATCTGATCTCATGTTCATATTGGCATAGGAATGTTTTAAGTCCTGCTTCTCTTTTCTCTTCAGGAGTAAGCTCCCTTGTATGATTTGAAAGGTCCTGAAATGCCAAAAGGTAATGGAGTGCAGAACTAACAAGTCTGACAGCTAATCTATTACATTCTTTGTGGTCTCTTTGAAGAAATAACAGTGAGATTGTGATTAATTTTAAAAAAATGTGTGGGGAGTGTTAACTTCCTGAGGGATACTATCTACGTAGTAATCCGATAGTTTGGAAGTATCTCTCCAAAAAGAAGAAAGATCACTTTATTCACAATTTGTGACTTCAAAGAGTCCACACCAAAGATTTAGTTTGTGTTTAAAGTGAAAAAAAATTGTTTATTGTAGTCATATTTAGGAAGAGACTTTCCATTATAAAACACCAAGAAAAGTATAAAAACCCAAGCAGAATAAATGGAATAAACAACCAAACCAAAAAATAAACCAAAAAAAAAAAAAAACCCAAAAAAACCAAAAAAACCCCAACACCACAAAAAGTGCTGTCTGCATTGAACAGAGAGATGATCCAACCTTGATAAGTTACAGACAAATTGTCCAGGTGCTAAGCTGGGTGAAGTACCAAAACAGCTAAAACAACCCTTAGTGTTGAGTTTTATCCAAAGGGTTGCTTTTTTATTTGTGTGTTTCCAACATGGGAACCTAATTTTTTATGTTATCATCAAGATCTTTACCTTTTCATTTCCTAGAATAGATGCTTTTTTTCTTCCTTGAACTTTTATCTAATGTTTATACAAAAGACAGGGGAATCTGCTGAGTGCACAGCAGACTGGGTGTCAATAAAACCAAACAAATAAAAGTGCATTGTGCATAAACCTCACAAACTGAAAGGATCAGTTAACACCAGATGTTGAGAAAATACATCTGGAAAGTGTAAGCCTGTGTGTTTCTGATTTTCCATAAATACAATCTAGCTTTCATTTGTAATCCTTGGAAACTACCTTCACAAGCCTCATTATTGGTATATTTCTGGTAAACTCTGCTATTTGGAGTTGCAGCTGTAAAATACTGCTCAAGAGGGGGAAAGTAGTTTGTGGAATTGTGTCATATAGCCAGAAGCCTTTGTTTTAGGGCAACAAATACAGGCAGAGGAACTATTTTCACCTCAGGGTGGCTATTTTTAATTCAATTACCTCCCACTAGATAAGCAGGATATTTGATGTAGCATACACCTTTGTTTTATTTTTCATGGAGGACAGGCTGATATCTCCTCTTTCATCCCTGCAGAGGTTATTGTTTCAGAAAGACAGTAGGGATTTTTTTTTTTTCTTTTTGTCTGTGTCTGCCTTTACCATAATTTCTTTTCCTCTTCTGTTGAAAGAGGATGCACCCCTGCCAACAGAGCAGTAGCCTGAGAAGAGGGGCTGCAGTGGGTCAACATGTTTCCTTTATTTTAAGCTGTACGCAAGGCACATAGAATATCTTTTCTTGCATTGAGAACTGGTATTTGAAGTAAGAAATTTCCAAATATTTCTAATGAATATAGGCAAATGATTGTTAGTACTCTGATATTTTAAACTGATAGTTTGGAAAAAATTGTCAGTACAACACAGGAATTTGGCATGTGATTACAGTGCATTCTATGTATTTCTTGAAAGAATAAAATTCCATTCTGGAAGCACAGCTTTTTATTTCAAAGTTTTGTGTCTCATGTTAGGTTGTGGTTCCAAAGTGATAGCAGCACAGAGTGAATAATTTTAATAAATAAGAGATATTTCCTTTTCAGTGCAGTCAGTCTTTGATGAATAAGAAGGTTCAAGTAAGAAAAATATCAAGAGAATAGATTATCTTTGCAAAAATTAAGTCATGTGACAGACATTAATGATCATCCACTAGAACTGATCATAATGTTGCTTGGCAAAGAATTTTAGGATTGCTAATTTTAGGATTACTAAAGGATAAGCTCTAGTTCACCGACCTATTCAAATATTTGTGGTATTTTAGGTTCGATAAGTCCTTATGAGTCTAATGAGACTACTTTGCCTCCTTTAACAGTGATATATCTTCATGGAAAACTTTAAAGTGAGAGGATCAAGAGTAAAGAGCATAAACTTTGCACTGACAGTCTCTTCTTCAAGCAATATATTTTTTTTTTTTCCAAATAGGACATCAATATGTTTAGGAAGATCTGTGGAAAAAAACTACTAAGACCAAAAAGCTTAAATCATTCATGAGATTATGGGAAGGACATTGACCTAATCTATTTAGGAGTTTGAGGATGAAGGTTTATGTATTTTCAATCTTAAAATGGATTCAGACAAAGACTCTACATCTTTGAGTGCCTTGAAAGTACAAGGTAAGGTCAGTACTTATACAAGTACAATACTTGTACTGGTACAAATACCAAAGAATTCAAAGTAACGAAGCATCCCGAAAGTTGGATATTCCCCAAACAATCTAAGAGTTAGAATACTGAGATTCTATTTCTTCACCTCGGAGAAGCAAGGAATAGTTAGCTTTAAAGGGTGAATTATTGTAATGAGCTGTGCAAAAAAAGAGGAAAATGTTGCCTTCCTTTCCCAGACTTTTTAGGTATTTATGTCTGTCTTCCTGGTATGTAATGTAGGCTAATTTGTAATAAATGGATAATATGTGTGGCCTTTCTGAGAAATAACAGAATATTTTGATTGAAATATATAGATTAATTTTGGATTTCTTTTAGTTCTTTCTAAATATTTGAGCACAAATAATTTTAAATATTCACAAAGTAAATTGTAAATGCAGCAGTTTTAAATCAGCTGTAGCACATTTGAGTTGATATTTCTGAGGATAAGAAATACACTAGAATACTGAGGTGGATTTATGGACATGGTCTGTAATGCCTGTATCATTGAGCAGCATGAACTGTGAATCAGTTCTAACGCTATGTGTGCTCGCTAAGTAAGTTCAGAGATTGTACAGCATGTGCAAATTTTTATTTAGATCAATTACGACTCAGAGTGTAATTTTCTAGAAGTTCATTTAGCTGTGCACAGGCTTACAATATACATAGATATTAGTTACACAAGCATTTTAGATGTGATTAATGCCATAAAAATTGAAGTGTTGCAGAACATTTATGACTGCTGTAAAGAGAGTACAGACGTAGGGTGAAAATACAGATAGCCTCCAAACACATAAATATCATGCTCTGTGAAGTTTAATCAGTATTTTCAAGGGGAAAAAAAGGCAAAACTCAAAGTATGAGTTTTCATTATTTACCTTTTCCTAATTAACTATGATATAAGCAATCCTTACTTTTACCTCCCTTTGAGAATTTATAGATGCACTGTAAATTACTGTTTGACAATATGGCAAAAAAGAACTTAATTGTTTTCAATGGAAAAATGTGATATATTATGGCACTACCAATTTCAGCTGTAGAATTATAGGTCTGCTGGCATTTCGATTATAAACCAGGAAAAAAAAATCAATCAGACTGGTCTCAAATCTTGCCTTAAATCTCAAATCCAAATACACAGGGTTTGGTTTTGTTGTTGTTTTGTGGAGTTTTTTTTTATTTTTTGGAGGGGGGGATTTGGTTTTGTTTTGTTTTTTATTTTTAAAGTTTGAATAAATTCTTTAACTTAGATCTTCACTCCTAACAGGCACCTTACCCTTGTTAAAGCCAGTCTTTAATCCATAAGTGTTCTACCCATATTTCATGAACTGGTAATGAGACTAAATCAAATTCAGTCTTTTCCCTGAAAGATGCAGATGCTGAAGCAGTGTTCAGATAAAGATGTGACAGGTTGAAAACTTCTCTCTCAATGGATTATTTCAAACTAGCTTCCTGAAGATGGTCCATTGTAGGCAGTGCTGATGATATTTCTTGAAGTAATCAAGGAAGCCATGAGTGAGAGAAACATAAGGACTGGATTATCAAATGTATGGCCTCATAACCTCCTGCCAGGGTTACTGGTTTCCCTTATGGGTGCAGGCCCTTTCCCCAGGATACATTCCTTGAGACTGAGCATTTGCTCCAAATATCCTCAGAATCATAGAATCATAGAATCATAGAATGGTAAGGTTGGAAGGAGACCTCAAGGATCATCTAGTTCCAACCCCCTGCCATAGGCAGGGACACCTCCCACTAGCACAGGTTACTCAAGGCCTCATCCAACCTGGCCTTGAACACCTCCAGGGAGGGAGCATCGACAACCTCCCTGGGCAACCTGTGCCAGTGCCGCACCACCCTCACTGGAGAGAACTTCCTCCTAACATCTAGTCTAAATCTTCCCTCTCCCAGTTTAAACCCATTGCCCCTTGTCCTGTCATTGCAAGATCTTATAAATAGTCCCTCCCCAACCTTCCTGTAGGCCCCCTTCAGATGCTGGAAGGCTACTATAAGGTCTCCTGGAAGCCTTCTCTTCTCCAGGCTGAAGAGCCCCAACTCTCTCAGCCTGTCCTCATAGGAGAGCTGCTCCAGCCCTCTGATCATCTTTGTGGTCGTCCTCTGAACCCGGTCCAGCAGTTCCATGTCCTTCCTGTGCTGGGGGCTCCAGAACTGCACACAGTACTCCAGGTGGGGTCTGACGAGAGCAGAGTAAAGGGGCAGAATCCCCTCCCTTGCCCTGCTGGCCACACTTCTCTTGATGCAGCCCAGGACTCGGTTGCTGTCTGGGCTGCATGCACACACTGCAGGCTCATGTTGAGCTTTTCATCAACCCAGACCCCAAGGTCCTTTTCCTCAGGGCTGCTCTCCAGCCATTCACCTCCCAGCCTGTATTTGTGCTTGGGATTGTGCCTACCCAGGTGCAGGACCTTACACTTGGCCTTGTTGAATTTCAGAATGTCAGTCCTGTCTTCTCATTCCCTCTCTTTAGATTGATCATGGATTTCCAGAATGCTGCTAATGATTTTGGGGTATCCATATCCACTATTCACCTAGTTGTTTCTCAACTTAAGTGCTATGTGGAAAAAGATGTTTCCTTTTTCCTGAAGTATGATACTGCTTAATTTCATCTATCCCCAATCTTCAGGTGCTGAAAAGTGGTAAGTAGTTGGTCTTCATTCACCTCTAATCACAGATTGCGCAGAGAGTGAAGAATTGTGTGTGCCGTAGCTTTTTGTGAAGGTTTTATGTGCTGTATTTGATTACATAATTCACTACACACAGAAATATGAAGTAAATCTATATTAGAAGTTTATTATGATATTGCATGTACAGTGGTTACACTTGCATCTCTTGCTGCTCTACATTTACACTTTTTGTCTTAACAAGTGTCCTACGGATATCCATTACTCATAATTGTATTTAGAACACTAAATTTGATACTGTAAGGTTATTTGATTATCCACCTTGTGTCCTCCATTATAGTTATTCCAAAATAAGCTGTAGTCAGGCCTTTCAGACCCATTTATACCATTATCATTGTACGCTTAGGTGCGTGTTCCCTAAGACAGATTTGCAGACCTTTGGTTTATTGCATGCATTAATGCAGAAATATAGGTCCATGGCAAACTGGGACATCTTCTTTCTTTTCATTTTGCTCTTCATACAAAGCAAGATCCTTTAGGGATATTCTTCTCCATACAATGGAGAGTAAAAATGCTTGATTAAGCTGAAGAAGGTCCATAATAGGATGCAAAATATGATACAAGATCCTCTGCCTTCTCTGTCCTACTTTATTTTCTAAGAATACACTTGTATTTTCACTAGATATCATATAATTCAGTTGTACCTCCCTCAGTCTGTATCACTTTTAAGTCCTTTTGTACTGTACTCCATTGCACTGGAAGGGTAAATATTTGTTACTGTAAAACAAATAGTTTTTCTGCTTCCTGGTTCACTTTGGTTTTCTGCACCATTCTGATTATATTTTAATTCAATTCAGGGAATTTTACATGGTTCTGTAGACTTGGTCATCTCTAATGGTCCTCTTCTGATATCACAGAATTGCAGAAATTTAGAGGTTGGAAGGCACCTCCAGAGATCATCAAGCCCAACCTCTTTGCCAAGGCAGGATCCTCTATGGTAGTTCGCACAGGAATGCATCCAGACGGGTTTCAAAAGTCTCCAGAGGAGACTCCACAACCTCTCTGGGCAGCCTGTTCCAGTGCTCTGTTACCCTCACTGCAAAGAAGTTTCTCCTCATGTTGAGGTGAAACCTTCTATGTTCCAATTGGTAGCCATTGCTCCTTGTCTTATTTCTGCAGACCACCAAAAAGAGATTGGCCCCAGTAACTTGACACCCACCTCTCAGATATTTGTATACATTGATAAGACCTTGTCATTGTCATGGAAGGACCATTAGATGTCCTGGCTTGCCCTGTCCTTCTTCTGATGGGGGAAACAAGGGTGGAAGGAAAACAAAGGCTTAGGCCATTATGTCCCTTTCCAAGGTGATAAACTGGTACCCACAGTTTTTTAGGTACTTGTTAGTGTCTTGCCCAAATAAGGGTAAGCAAGCCCTGGTTTTGCCTAATATGGTTGGTTTTGCAAATGCCGTTCTGATTGGTGAATCTCTGTGGCCAAAGAGACCATTACACTCAGGCAAATAATGTAAATTGAGATAAGTTGCAAGCAGTTGAGCTCTGCCTCACTGCCCTGCCTCAGTGTGTGCTGCTCTGCTCTACATTCTGCTCTGCTCAGACAACATGCTTCTGCCCTGATGTTTTGGGTTTGAAATACCTGAAAACTTAAGTGCCTCAGATTTACCAGGAGAAGGCATTAAGTGCCTCATGACGTGGTGAGAAGTCCCTGCACATCTGCAAGAAATCCTGCCAGCACCTCTGCAAATCTCCATGCCAAGAGGAACCAGGATCAGGTCAGAGATCGTCTGCCTTTTTCCCAGCACCTTGCTAGAGCCTGAGAAGATCTAGAAGTCTCTCAATGGCTATCAAGATGCTGAGCAGTTCCAACACTGCCACAAAGGAGCCAGGGACTATGTCAAAAGTTCTACTCCGCCGCAGGGGGTAGAACAGACTTTCCCTAGGGCTCCAGGTTGCCTATTTATAAGTAGGCCAAAGCCATTTTGTGGCTAAACTTTTTCAATTTTCTGATTCTTCTAAATTAATGAATTGCCCATAAACATCCTCGTGAAGATTTTCCTGACCAAATTAGAACCCAAATTCAACTAGTTTGTATATAGTTTGTGGGCGAGGCTTTTTGGAAATAAAATAACCACATGTTTTATAATTTCTGCCTCATTAATTGCCCCAATTAATTCAGATCTCCTCTGTCTTCTGCAGACTAAACAGCCCCAGGTTTCTTAGTCTCTCTTCATAGGGGAGATGCTCAAGCCCCCCAGTAATCCTCATGGCTTTCCATTGGACTCTTTCCAGCAAGTTCCTGTCTCTCTTGAACTGGGGAGCCCAAAACTGGACACAGTATTCCAGGTGTGGTCTCACCAGGGCAGAGCAGAGGGGGAGAAGAACCTCGCTAGGTCTGCTGGACATGCTTTTCCTGATGAACCCCAGGATGCAGTTGCCTCTATTGGCCACAAGGGCACATTGCTGACCCATGAAGAACTTGCTGTCCCCCAGGACTCCAAGGTCTTTCTCCATGGAACTGCTCTCCAGCAGGACAGTCCCCAACCTGTACTGGTGCCTGTTGTTATTCCTCCCCAGGTGGAGGACTCTCCATCACAAGGTTGTGTTTCCTATTTTAATGGCTTTGGTTCTGTTTAGGCTACAGAATAACATTGTTTCATATTTTCTGGGGAAAAAAAATCATATGGTGCATTTCATATGATCCTCACCTGTTAAAATTTCTTAGACTTGGAGGAGATAAAGAGAAAAAGTGAAAAGTTAATCATAGAACTGGGACAAAAATAATGAGAAACAGGCAGAAAAAGATACTTAAAAAAAATAATAAATTTCATATTCTTTAAGACAAGCTCCAAGTAAATCACAGGTTGATATTCCTCTGTTTAGACATGGATATCTCTTGAAAATGTGTTTTTTCCATCCATCACTGGTTTCAGATTCATAGTTGGGCCAGAATCAGTTTTAATTTGCATTGTAGGGTCTCTCTGGGGACAAAAATCAAAAAATTTGAAACTCTTCTTTGGTCTGTGTAGCTAAAAAGTGATATTTAACACTATTAAAGTTCTTTGCATCTTCAAAGTACTTCAAAACGCTTAGCTCTGTGGCATTAAAAAATGTTAGTTCCATTTTACAGATAGACTAGAAAAGTTGGCAAGTCTGTGGAACAAGACATTCCCAGAGCTGGCAACAAATCCCAGCAGCCACAGCTGTCACTCCTAGGCTTAGATCAGTCTGCCTTTTCTCAGTGTTGAAATAAAATGATAGGCATTTACCATTTCTGAATAACTCTGCTTGTCACTAGGTAATTTGTCACATGGGCCTATGTTAAAAAAGAGAACAGTAGAGAAGAAAGGGAAGGGGATTTCACAGTCCCATCACCCAATGATAAACTGTTTTTAAGGCCACTGCCATAGGGAATACAGAGACACAGAGCAGTCTTCCTGTGAATGACTACAGCCATACAAAATTACAAAATTTATTTCATTTAGTTACAGGTTCGTAGGAACTGAAGAAGAAAAACTCCTTTAGATGTTGTACCAGGAAGTTGGATCACGCCTATATTTGTATCTTTTACAGGATCACAGGATTTTAGGGGTTGGAAGGGACCTCTGCAGATCTTCGAATCCAACTCCTCTACCAGAGCAGGACCATATAATCTAGTGCAGGTTGCATGGGAATGCATCCAGATGGGGATTGAAAATCTCCAGAGAAAGAGACTCCACAACCTCTCTAGGGAGCCTCCACCAGTGCTCTCTGACCCTTTTAAACACACTTCAGAGAAATTTGATTAAACTATCGGTATAAGCTGTTTTTTTTTTTTTCCCTGTGATTTTTTTGTTTGTAAAAATGTTGTTAATATGCCAATTTTAGGGTGCTTTTGAGGTTTTGCTATTTGTTAAGAACTCAGATAAACAATTAACTGCAAAAAGTCTAGCTTTTCTTGAAAGAAATAAATAAAAAGTTCTTTTTTTTACTGTTTCATTGCCTACAATACTTGTGGCATTTCTTTATCAGCTAGTGCCTTGCATATAGAAATGCCTTCATTAAAATAAAAATATAGTAACATATGAAGTTTGAAAAATAAATAACTTTAGAAAACCATGAACCAGCCACTGCCTCATTACTATCAGAGTAGGAGAAACAAAGGCTTCTTTTACTGTCAATTACATTATATCAAAATGGAATCTTCAGAGATGTGATATTTTTGTTTGAAGTTGAACAAAATGTATGTCTTTTTAGGCATAAATATGTCCATGTAGAAGAATTTCTAAATCGTTAAACAGACTATGAACAGGGGTGAATGGGATGAATTGAAAATGCTTACTCTTCAGAAGAGCTAACACACCATGGAAATGTACATAAAATCTCTAACATACATTATGAAAAAATCAAGCATCATTACATAATCTATCAAAACCCCTAAAAGTGATGTAAAAGTTTACAATAGTGTAGAATTTACAATATATGAATAATTTTAAAAAGAAAACAACATAGGGCGGTGAAGAATAAAAGGGGGGAAAAAAATCGCATAATCTAATACCAATTGGGAATTAAAGGCAGTGAAAGAAAGGAAAGCATTCAATATGGCAACATCACAAAATGAACATTTTAAAGTGCTGAACCAACAAACCCCAAATATTAATGGTGAGTAAGACACTAGCATTTATGTGATGATTTGAACAAAGTCTTTTAGGTGTTCACTGAATGAAAATAAATTTATTCAGTTTCAGAGGTTTTTAAAAAACAGTTTGCAGAAATAACTGTAATGTTCTTTGGCAGTCAAGTTGTTTTTAAGACTGTTGCATTCTGACCAATCTTTTAACTTTGAAAACTTGTTTATTTATTTATGCTATCGAGAAACGCAGAAAAATCACATGCATTAATATAAACCCTAGCATTTTTATTCAACGTAACTAAATGTCTTTCTCAATGTAGCTGCTTGATCTTATACAAATTTCTCCCTCTATTCTTCTGATAAAATATTAAACCTGATTGCTTTCAAAGACAAGTTACTGCAGTATAGTAATTGAGGTTGTTTATAAACATTTAGAACTCCTAAGTGTAACATTATCCTCTATAATAATTTGTTGATTGAGCTGGCAGAAGACAATGGGTTTTGATTAGATGGTGCTCTCTCATTAATATGTATGGTTCTGTTTCTCCATTTTTGTTTCCATTTATGTCTGTACGTTCAGAGTGGGGGGACAATTTATTTTTCATTATTATTGGTTCTGCATGATTTTACATAATTGCAGTCATTCTTAGACTTCTTCCAATGCTCTGAGCCTCTGATTAACAGTGACCTATTTGCTTCTGTCATCATGATCAACAGTCACCTGAAATCAACAATTCACAACTTAATTAAACATCTTTTAGATAAGACACTGAAAGAATCTAGATTACTCATAAACGGTAGAGAATACTAAACCAAATGCAAGCCCTTGGCTTTTCAACAGGGCAAGATTAAACTTCATTTTGGGTTTTGCTGCCACAAACAGGTAGACAACAGGGTTCTCATGAGAATGGAGATAAATGAATACATCTACCACTGGGACCTGGTAATTCTTTCCGAAGCACCTTGTCAGCCCCATGGTGGAATTACACTACAGAAGAACATTGTATGTCTGTGCATAAAGTGCCAGAACCCCAAAAGAAGTTTAAACATCTACATTTTAAATGGAATTTGAAAAGTAGTTATGAAAACTGACTCTTAAAAATATTAATTTTCAACTAACTGTTTAGGAATGCAAATAATAATTAAAAAAAAAAGCTATGCAACACAGGAGGTAGCTCAAACTATTTATGTATGTGTTTGTTTATTTTAGGAGAAGAATGAGAGGACTCCAGAGTTAAGAATGCTCTTCGGTGTTAGCTTACTGCCGTACTGGGAAAATAATTTCTGTTAAGGCAAATGCACTTTGATTTTATGAGAAGCATCAGATAACTTTACTTTGAGGACATCAATCTGATGATGTGAGAAATTTGGGGATTTGCATTCTGCTGTTGTTTTCTGCTTGCTGTCTGCCCTGTTTTCGTATTTCTAGTATTTGGGGAGTACTTGTTTCTTGGTTTTCAGTTCTGCAGATGTCATGGTAGGCCTAAACAGGCCTCTTGGGCTTGTACATGTCCTGGCTTGTGCAGACATGTTTTTCTGCTGTTTTGGGGAGAGAGCAACCGCGGGAAAAGAGACAAAGGACCTGACGCCACTAAGTCTGGGGTCCGGGGTCTGTCCATCACCTGTGGTTGCTAGGGGGCACATGATTGCCTTGTGCAGGGCCTGTGATNGAGAATGGGACAGATGATTTTGATTGGATGGAGTAGTTAAGTAATGAAAAGCTATTTGAAGGTAAATGTGTAAGTGAATGTGTGTGAGTCTGATTATAACCAAACTAGTGGTTTGAAACTTATTTCTTATTGCAAAAGTTAACTTCCTCACACTTTTGTGTTTCCTGTCTTTCTTGGGAACCCTTTGGGAAGACAGGGATAACTTTACTTGAAATGTCTCAGTAAATGTCTATTATAGTGACCAGGATGCTTAAGAAGCTCATTCGGATTGTGCCCTATGACTATTTAGAACAAAAAAACCCAAACGACCAAATCACAACAAAAAAAACCAAACCAAACCAAACCAAACAAACAAAACAAACCCAAAAAAAAACCCAAAAAACAAACAAAAAAGCAAACCAAACAAAAAAAAATTCAAACAACAGACAAAACCTTCCACCAAAACCAAACAACTTTCAGTGGTCCACAGTGTACCACAAAGTTTTGCTGCCATTATATAGTGGTAGAGAGGATTTAAAATAAATAAATAAATAAATAAATAAATAAATAAGTCAGGGATCTGCAATGTCCAATTCAGTTATTTTGACTTTACTATGAAAAAGCTCTTAAACAATTTTACAGGAATGTTAGCTTGGAAACAAATGCCCAAGACTCAAAGTCACGTGGTAGGTACTGTAGCAGGCACTGCTGGGCTATGTGGAATGACTAGAAAGATAACTTTACAGATTTATTTTTTTTTATGTTCCAGTGTTTATTTCTCTAACCCCATCTGGAAACAAAAGAAAATAAACTTGAGCAACAACATCTGTTGCTCCTGCTGCTCTGAATTAAGCTAACTTAGTTTAATCATTTCACAAAACCCAAACAGTATCACTCTACATTTCCAGGTGTTATCTTGGCTCATAGACTGACATTGGTCAGTTTGACTTACCAGTTCTTATAAGCTACTCAAAACCTGTAAATTACTATGAACTATAGAAAACTTTTAATTTTCCTTCAGGCAGAAAGAAATATATATCTTGCTTGGGATGTACTATTACTTTTCTTAAAAAAAGATCTGTATGGATTCTTTCTTTCTATCTTACCCTGGCTGCACCCAGGTGAAAAATAACACTCCACATGTGCAATATGTGGGAGGTAATTGTCTGGGGATTTTTATGGAGCTGAAGAATTCCAGGGCTCTGGAGGACATTATGGGATGTTTCTACTTGATAAGAGATGGAAGGAAGAGATGTCAAACTGGCTTTGATTCTGGGAAGTGCTGTGTTTTCTCTGTATTATGCTTGAGTGTGACACTCATCCGTAAATCTCTCCAACCCTTACTGAACTCCAGGGCAATGCATAACCTGTTGCATTCCTGAGTCATCCACCCGAAACTCACATGAGAACCAAATAAACCAGTTCCATAGTAGAAATTAACTTGTAAATAACTGCTGAATAGCTTTATTAGGAAAATGGGTGGAAATAGATGTAGTAGGAAGTTCCCCCCCCCCCCCCCNGGGGAGTCCCCCCCCCCCCCCTTTTTTTTTTTTCAGAAAGGATTGCCCATGGTTTTCTTCATATGTCACAGGGGAACAGGCTTGCCTTCACTACAATATGCCTTGTGTAGACACAGCTTTACATTCAGTTCTACCATGGTAGATTAGGTCTATATTCTTTGATTACTTGTATATTGTTTGATTGTAAATTAATATGTTTTTAATCTTAGATTAGATAAAGGCACAGAAAATTAACATCTAGATAGAGAGCTGTAATATACATACATGTATGCTAGAAAATATATGTCACTAAAAGTGTATTTGCATGCATCACTTAGTCTTTGCGAAATGTTTTAAACCCTTTAGTTGTTATCTTCCTCAGAATTCCATGGCTAAACATGTAAAGAAATTTCTTCTTTACCTCCAGTTTCAAGAACTTAACAGAATGTTTTGCTAGATGAGTGCAAAGTTTATGAAGTTGACGTCTGGAAACACAGCTGCTATATTTGCCCATTTTCAGGAGACAAGCAAATTAAGTTCTATAAAGCTAAAGCAAGGTTCTGTATATAGTAACAAAGTGGTTTTATTAAACAGTCGGAAACCTTCTTGTGCTAATGTCTAAATACTTTATTATTTTTTCAGCATTTCATCCTTTTATCGATCAAAAATGTACAAATACATGCCTTTCTCAACACCTCCTGCTCAATCAGGTTTTGCTTAATAATTGTCCCAGAAACTCTTGTATGACAGATTTCTTTTCAGGCATTGCTCCAACAAAATGCATTCAAAATAGAAAAAAAAGAAAATCTGGAAAAAATATTGTGTCAGGACACTAATTAATTATCTTTTTAAAACAAATTTAAAATTCTGAAGACAGAAAGTTCTTTTGAAAAGGTGCATTTAAATAAAATCAACTCATCGGAGTCTCAACTTAATTCTGCTTGATCTTGTCTCTTAAGGTTTCACAGTGTGCCTTATTATAAATAATAATGACGACAACAATAACAGTAATAACAATAATGATGCTACAGAGTGGATCAGAGGGCTACAAAGATGGTTCTGGGACTGAAACATCTCTCTCACAAGGAAAGGCTGAGACATCTGGGACTGTTTAGCCTGGAGAAGACTGCAAGTGGATCATATAAATTATTATAAATATCTAATGGGAGGGTGTCAAGAGAACTCTTTTCAGTGATGCCCAGTGACAGGTCAAGGGGCAACAGGTAAAAACTGGTACACAGGAAGTTCCATCTGAACATGGAGAAAAACTTCTTTGCTATGAAGGTGACAGACTGTTGTAAAAGACTGCCCAGGAAGGTAGTGGGATCTGCTTTTCTGGAGATACTGCCTCGCTGCGATCCTGTGCAACCTATTCTAGGTGACCCTGCTTTAGAGATGGCATTGGACTAGATGATCTGCAGAGGTCTCTTCCAACCCTTGGCATTCTAAAAATAGCAATATTAGATTCTTTCAGCAGCTGAAATAGCTGAAGTTAAGAACAGTAAGAGTTAAAAGAGAGAATCTAAAGAAAAAGCCTACACGGAAACTTAATGAAGCTATTACAGGTCCTACTGACTTCTNGATGCTACAGAGTGGATCAGAGGGCTACAAAGATGGTTCTGGGACTGAAACATCTCTCTCACAAGGAAAGGCTGAGACATCTGGGACTGTTTAGCCTGGAGAAGACTGCAAGTGGATCATATAAATTATTATAAATATCTAATGGGAGGGTGTCAAGAGAACTCTTTTCAGTGATGCCCAGTGACAGGTCAAGGGGCAACAGGTAAAAACTGGTACACAGGAAGTTCCATCTGAACATGGAGAAAAACTTCTTTGCTATGAAGGTGACAGACTGTTGTAAAAGACTGCCCAGGAAGGTAGTGGGATCTGCTTTTCTGGAGATACTGCCTCGCTGCGATCCTGTGCAACCTATTCTAGGTGACCCTGCTTTAGAGATGGCATTGGACTAGATGATCTGCAGAGGTCTCTTCCAACCCTTGGCATTCTAAAAATAGCAATATTAGATTCTTTCAGCAGCTGAAATAGCTGAAGTTAAGAACAGTAAGAGTTAAAAGAGAGAATCTAAAGAAAAAGCCTACACGGAAACTTAATGAAGCTATTACAGGTCCTACTGACTTCTCCATACTTTAAACCAGTTCAATAGGTTGTTACTAAAAGAGAACTTCTACGTAGCTGCAGTTTGGGGTACATAAATAATTTTACTGTACTTAGTAAGATTACTCTCATCTTCAGCTAATTCGAATATGCCTTTTCCTCAATAGACTAGCATTGTATACAGAAATTATTCTAGATCCAATGGGACTCTGCCTTTTACTGGAAGGAAAGTCTCCTTCAACTTCCTTTGCTATTTCTTGAGACCATATGTTGTAAAAGCATT
This sequence comes from Ramphastos sulfuratus, assembly GCA_013399055.1. Lineage (NCBI taxonomy): Eukaryota > Metazoa > Chordata > Aves > Piciformes > Ramphastidae > Ramphastos > Ramphastos sulfuratus. The sequence continues at coordinate 203,041 of WBNM01021050.1, forward strand.
GTAGAGAGATACAGTTGTCTTTCAAATCTGTCTAGGGCAATAATTAACCTTTTTAAAGTGCTAATTTCCATTTTAGTTCTTTCTATCTGCCTATTTCAAAACCTTACAAATCAGTAGTAACAAGAAGGGTTCAAGCCACAAATATTTACCATTTCATAGAATCATAGAATGGTAAGGTTGGAAGGGACCTCAAGGATCATCTAGTTCCAACCCCCTGCCATAGGCAGGGATACCTTCCACTAATACAGGTCACTCAAGGCCTCGTCCAACCTGGCCATGAACACCTCCAGGGAGGGAGCATCCACAACCTCCCATGGCAACCTATTCCAGTGCCTCACCACCCTCACTGTAAAGAACTTCCTCCTAACATCCTTATTGCTGTCTACAACTACCTGAAGGGTGGTTGTGGCCAGGAGGAGGTTGCTTTCTTCTCTCAGGCAACCAGCACCAGAACAAGAGGACACAGTCTCAGGCTGTGCCAGGGGAAGTTTAGGCTTGAGGTGAGGAGAAAGTTCTTCACCGAGAGAGTCATTCACCACTGGAATGGGCTGCCTGGAGAGGTGGTGGAGTCACCGTCCCTGGAGATGTTCAAGGCACGTTTGGACGTGGCACTTGGTGCCATGGTCTAGTCTTGAGGTCTGTGGTAATGGGTTGGACTTGATGATCTTTGAGGTCTCTTCCAACCTTGCTTATACTGTGAACATCCAGTCTAAATCTCCCCTCTGCCAGTTTAAACCCATTGCCCCTCATCCTGTCATTACAAGACCTTGTAAATAGTCTCCTATGGATTCAATACTGCATCATAAAAGTGGCTGGGAATAGCACTGATAGCAGTAAGCAAATCATTACTATCTGTCCATCCATTACTGTTACATCTCTAGGGCACTGACCATATAATTTTCCCTCCTCATTGTTTGCCATCCAGCTTAATGGTGATACATTAAAAGGCAATGGATGAACATACTAATAACTAATTATAAGACATAGATGTATGACATGGATTAGAATCTACTCCATGATAATTTTATGGGCATCAGTTTAAAAAGCATTGATAGCATGTACATGTAATGGCTTTTTTTGACACTGAATGTAAAACTGATCAAATCAGATCAGACTAAAGATCGTTTTGGTTCAGGTAGTTGATATTAGCTGGTAAAGAACAATAAGATACCAACTTCCATGGTCATATTGAAAATGATCTGAGCACCAAACAAAGCTGTCCTTATGATCTAAAAATTTAACAGATTTATTTGCATCCTAAAATAACCCATTCCAAATTACCAATATTCTTTATTAAACATATTTTATCTTGGATTTTTTTTCAATATCTATATACACCAAGCTGTGTGGTGTGGCTGACAGGCTGGAGGGCAGGGATCCATCCATAGGGACCTTGACAGGCTGGAGAGGTGGGCCCAAGCCAACCCCATGAAGTTCAAGAAGACCAAGTGCAGGGTCCTGCATCTAGGTTGGGGCAATCCCAAATACTGATATAGACTGGCCAGTGACTGGCTTGAGAGTAGACCTGAAGAAAAGGACTTGGGGATGTTGGTGGATGAAAAGCTCAACATGAGCCACCAGTGTGCTCTTGCAGCCCAGAAAGCCAACTGTATCCTGGGTTTCATCAAGAGAAGTGTGTCCAGCAGGTTGAGGGAGGTGATTCTCCTCTTCTACACCGTTCTCGTGAGACCCCAACTGGAGTACTGTGTCCAGTTCTGGAGCTCCTACTACAGGAAAGATATGGACATGCTGGAATGTGTCCAGAGAAGGGTCATGAGGATGATCAGAGGGCTGGAGCACCTCTCCTACGAAGACAGGCTGAGAGAGTTGGAGTTGTTCAGTCTGGAGAAGGGAATTCGAGGAGACCTTATTGTATCCCCAAGAAGACCTTTCAGCATCTGAAGGGAGCCTACAAGAAAGCTGGTGAGGAGCTTTTTAGGATGTTGAGTAGTGACAGTACTAGGGGGAATGGATCCAAGCTAGAGGAAGGTAGGTTTAAAGTACATGTTAGATTTAAATTAGATATTAGGAAGAAGTTCTTCACCATGAGGGTTGTGAGACCCTGGAATGGGTTGCCCAAGGAGCTGGTAGAAACCCCATCCCTGAAGGCTTTTAAGGCCAGGCTGGATGGGGCTCTGGACAACTAGTGGAAAATGTCCCTGCCCGTGGCAGGGGGGTTGGAACTAGATGATCCTTGAGGTAATTTCCAACCCTGACAGTTCTATGATTCCATATTTGTCACTCGATGTACATTAATAATATTTTGGTTTGTAGCTTGGAGATTTTCCTTTTCCCCCCTTTCTAAAAAAAAAAAAAAAAAAAAAAAAAAAAGTAAAAATT